>ML682004.1:39478379-39520197 GCA_007922195.1 Podocnemis expansa | reverse complement strand
TAGTCTTAAAGTGCCACACAACTCCTTGTTGTTTTTTTACTGGACTATTCTAACACGGCTATCTCTTTTGAAATTGACAAGATGCAAGGCACTAAATACAGCCATTTGAAGTGGAAATCCATCAGTTCATCCATCTTCGAAGCATCTGAGAAAGTGGGATCTTCTCCCACGAAAGCTCATGCAAAAAATAAATCTGTTAGTCTTAAAGTGCCACACAACTCCTTGTTGTTTTTTTACTGGACTAGACTAACATGGATATCCCTTTTGAACCTGGCATTTATGTCTGGTACAGAGGAGGCAGGTGAATTACCTGATCCCTGTGGTCAGAGAGGGTTCGAACTGTGAACGTATGCTCGCAATCTCAAGGAGGGTCATTTGGGGACCCTTGTTGAACCACCAGCAAGAAAGCGGTAGGGTGAGCATGGTGACAAGCTCATTCTTCTTGTGGTCAGGGCATGGAACAAATAGTAGGGGTTCTTTGCCTCACAGGTTGGGTGGACAATGGTGAGTGATGCACTCTCTGATGTTGGAAGTGTGTTCTAAGAGTGCCATATGTACCCCCTCCGGTAAGAGGGTCACTGCGGAGGAAGTGGGAGGGGTTTGTTCCCCTAACGGAGTGTATGCAGTCATGGTAGCCTCCTTGGACTAGGGCCGGTGGCCATTAATTGCCTGCCTGGGTTTAGATGGCAGGCTTCCATGATGCCCTCCACTGAGGGAGAGGAATTTGAGCAGTGAGGGGCCAGCCCCCACAAGGCCTAGGGACCAACCCTGTCCTACTCAGAGGGAAGTTGTGTCCCATGTGAATCGCCCAACCTCACTAGGGAGGGGGTGAGGGAGGGAGAGAAGGGTTAGTTGTCGTTTCGGAGGGGAGAGTCTCACCACTGAGAGTCAAGCACCCACCACGGCGTAGGGGGCACTGGATGTTGCCTTCTAGGCCTCCAAGGGGGCCTGGCAGCGATCTGGGTGGTTATAACCCAATTGATGACCAGGGTTGAGAGTTTTCCTGGAGTCGTCCCGGGGGTCCCCCGGAGGGGTTCGAACTGAATTTATGGTGGTGAGGACAAGTCCTCACCAGTGACAGTTAAGAGGGGAACAAAGGGTAAACATAGCCGATTACTAGCCTTACGGGGCTGGAGGGCGTGGAAGTGGCCCTGGTTGGAGGAGGCCAAAATATTTTAACTCTGACCTGGGGTCACAGGCGGTTCCCATGATGAACGAGGTCTCCCCAGGGAAGAGGGCATCTCCCCCAAATGGCAAGTTGAGGGCTACCTGCTGTGAGGCTGGTGCAGGGTTACGGCGGAGGCCATAGTTCGGGCCGCCATATCCACAGCATCCCAGGATGAAAGGAGGAGGTCTTGGGAGGTCATTGTATCCTCCTCGAGGAAAGCCTCATACTCGTCCCTCTCCTCCAATGGGAGCAAGTGTCTAAATTTATGGAGTGACTCCCACACGTCCAACATGTATTGGCTAATGAGGGCCTGATTGTTCACAACCCTCAATTGGAAGGCTGAGGAGGAGTAAACTTTGCGGCCTAGTAAGTTGAGCTCCCTAGTGTCCCTTGATGTCGGGAGGGGATCGGGAGGACCTGCCCCGGCCCTAAGGCCGACTCCACCACTGCACGAGGAGGGGCTGGGTGGTGGGTAAGTGAGGGGAATTCAGGCCCTGGGACTCTATAATTAAGACCAGCCGTATCCGAAACTGGGGAGATGGAACCCGGATTCTGCCAGTGGGAGGAGGCCAGGTTCCAGACACTGGGGTGGAGGGGCACGGTAACCAGTGCTGCTGATGAAAAGAGTGGCCCAAAAAGAGTGTCCGAGGGTGACTCAGAGGACTGAATCTCCATGCTCATGTGGGGAGAGACACGGCGCAGGAGATCAAAGTGCTCCAACAAATCACTGTTATAGGAAGACAGCACCAGGTTCAGCATCCTCCCTGGTGCTGAGGGGGCCAGTGCTGGTGAGGTTCGGGGGACCTCTTGCGGGGACCAATCCTGGGGTGGAATTGGAAGGGTGACAGCGCTAAGAGTTGGCACAGAGGCCATTTGAAGCCCCTTCTCCCGGGCTGGAACAGGGGGAAACCTCTCGGGATTCCCGAGGCGGCACCGGAAATGGGAGGGTGGTATGGTGCCATGGGGATGGCTCCACAGTACCAGGACTCCCAGGGGGCTCTGGTGTTCGGGGCCCCAGGGCCGGCGATGGAGAGGGCGAACAGTGCTGCATGTGTGGCACCCAGGCCTTGGATAGGAAGGCCAGCTTCCCCGTTCTGGGTGGCACTGGAGAAGGGGGCGTAGGCAACAGGAGGAGTGCCCTTGCTGCCTCCACTGCCTCCAGGGTTGACGGGCTCGGCACCGAGGCTGACGGGTCCCGGGGAGAGCCCCGTGCTGAGGGGGATGGCAATTGACTTGACTCTCTATGTGTGACTCAAGGGCATTGTTGGCACCTGGCACACAGGTTCATGCCCCGAATCCTAGCTCTGGTGCTCTGAGTCCTGGCACAGTCCCTGCCTCTCCCGGTCTTCAGCTGGAGATCTGGGGCCCAGCCACTTGTGGTGGTGGTGGCTGCTTCCAGCCCCATCCTAGGCTAGGCTGCCTGTGGCAGCAGCTGCCATTCTCTGCCCTGTCCCCAGCAGGGGAACCGGGGCCAGGCTGGCGGCAGCAGGTGCCCAAGGCTGGGTCGGGCTCGAGCACAGAATCAGGGCTGGGGGCATGGCCTGAGCCCGTGCCCTGAGTCCTCCTCGGGGCAGCGATGCTCCTGGTGTGACTACTTCTGTGGTAAAACCACATTTGATGCAATGGTTTCAGCACCCTTAAACATACCTGCTGCAGAACAGTTAAGGATTTTCAGAGAGCTCTGCAGAGCTGAACTGGAAATAAAGCTGGGGCTGCCTTATGGGCAGGGCTGCCCCGATCATATATGTAGACTACACAATTGCCTAGGGTGCCAGACTTTATGAGGAGCAAAATTAGATGGAAGTGAATTTTTTTCTCTAATTAAAAAACAATCTACAAGACCCATTGCAGTCCCGCTTGCAAGGTATAGAGTTTGTAAAGTGCTACAGACAGGGACACTCTTAATAAGAAAAGAATGGTTCTCAGTTGAAAACACATGTATTATAAAACCTCTGTGTACACAACATTCCTGGTTTTATAGCTCAAAAGAGGCAGCATTGCAAAGTGAATATTATTTGGATTTCCAACTTGAGAGGCTGCCACATATACCTGACTATGTGTGAACACTTCATCTTGCAAGAAAACAGCACCTCTGTGTAGTATTTGTCCCTGCGCCTTGCCAAAGCCAGTTGCATGTGGAATTGTTACCTTTGCCATTTGAAGAGGAAAGTGTGATCTGGAGGCTGAAGTGCTAACAGATTTGTTCCTGCCACTGTTGATACCAGGAGGCTACCATTAATAACAGTTCATCAGCAGGCATTACAAAAACTGTGCCATGGTGCCAAATTGTGCAGTAACATAATCAGCATGTCAGGTTTTTACCGAACATTTTTGATGCAGTTACATGGACTTTAATAACATTCCAAAACTTTCCACATACATCTGAAATGTTGCATAAATTTCATCAATTTTGGATGTCTTTCTAGAACATTCTAGGGAGGGATTGAGAATATTCTGGCCTTTGCCCTGAATTTTTGGAACAGTTCCACATATGGGTGTCACTGGCATGGGAAAGACAGGGCATGGGCCCTGGGTATCCCAGCCAGTACTCCAAATTTCTCTCTCTGACAGGTGCAGACACAGAAAACATGCTTCAGCTCCTGTGCTTGCCTGGGAGAAGAGCATAGCTGAAGGTATTGCTCCACCCTGCATTACATGATAAACACATGTAGCTCGGGGCAGAAGAGGCAAATTTAAATCCTTCCCTTTTCAGCCCAGCATCATGGAGCCTCACAGAATGGGTAAGTGCTGTGGGGTCCATCCCACTGGGCAAGGGAGGGAAAAGGGACCTCGGGGGAGTGAAAGGAGGGTGATAAGAGTGGGTCTGGCCAGCTTGGGGCTCTGCACTTGGGCCTGAGCCAGGGTTTTCTGGAACTTTCCATGGTCACTCATGTTGCAAAATATAATAATATAGATATTCTAAATTAATTTTTTCCTATATTGAATGGGGAAGGTAGGGCACAAAAGTCACAATTATCCTAGGGCTTCAAAAACCCTTGGGCCAGTCCTGCTTGGGGGTGGAAGGATCCCGTTGTGACTGAGGTAGTCACCCTTTGCTGTCTCTTTATAACTGCTCGCTTTCCTAAGTGAAGGTGAGCCAAGTTCAGATATGACCGCTGGGCTACCAACAACTTTTTATTGTCATCAGCTAACATGTAGGTTAGAAACTATACTGGTGCTCCTTTTGTTGCTGATTACTACCTAAACTTTAGCAGTTTCCACTTTGCATGCCTCAAATCAATATGAATTTAGTGCAAGGTTTGTAACTGCTAAAGCTGCACTGCATTTCTTACCCAACCACACATGTTTTTGGCTTAACAGGTGTTAAACCACTAATCTAGCTGAGGTCCAGATAAAAACCTGTGGTTGTATTAAACTTCCTTGCGACCTTTAGTGAAAGATAGTGGCCTAGCTTTAACTTGTAAAGCTGCTTCAAGTTCCAGGACATAAGTTGTGAAATGGCTTTTAGGTCTAAATAATGAAAGTAAGTTTCAAGAACATCTCCTCCAAGGACTTTGCTGTTGAATGCATGTGGAAGGAACTGAGATACCATGGTGATGGGCATCAGCATAAAACTCTAAAATAAAGAATATTACACTCTAAGCTAGGGGAGGTTTTGCACTTACAAGAGTGGTGTGTCCATGTACTAAAACTGTAAATTCTTCAGTGCAGGGACAGAACACTAGTCTACAAGGCCTACCATTTTCTGCAGCAATCAAGGGGAGATACATAGGTTACTTAAAATAACTTGCGTATCTCCCTTTGACTTCCTAACATCTGGTGGTCCACTGTACTGAGTGAAAGGAAAATGCTGTCCCTTTGACTTGGGTTACCAGTACAGGGCTTGTAGTTAATACATCAGCTTCCTGATCAACTGAGCATATTCCCACTCAATTGAACTGGGACGTTTGGTCAGAGGGAGGCAAATGAAATCCTCCAGGCTCTAAGCTCAGTCAGCTGTCTCAGACATTCATTATCTCAGTGAACATGACATTAGATGTTCTTTTTAATGCTTAATCCACAAAAAACTCTCCAACAGTGTAGAAGATGCACTGAAGGCCAAGCTTTCCACTGTAAGATGTGCAAAGCACATGGCAATCATTGTCAGTGCGTACCCTGGGTCTCATATGTCGTTGCTATTTAAAAATCTTTCCCCTTTGTGGTGATGTTGTTTGAATTAAGGGGTGACCATTTATAATGTTTAATACCAATATGACAGTGATTCTTAAAAGATATGCTATGAAAAGATCATTATACTTGGCAAAGCATAACATTGTATGTATTGTCTTTCTATTGTAAACTATTAACATTTGATCTGTATCCAAAAGTGTATGCTGCCCTACTCAGTTACACCCACCAGGCAGATTAGTATCAGCATTGATGACTCATTTGAGGTCCATCACCTATACAATAAGCCCAGGGAAAGAATCTAGGGCCACACCTTTAGTCCTCAGAACATGCAGGGACATGCCTGCTGTGGTCAGGTGGAATGCAAGTGCTTATCCCTGCCCATGTGCTGTGAGTTTATGTTTGAAACACACCACATGGTGGACCAGAGACTACAAAATGCATCTGCATCAGCTCCATCTTGTCTTCATTCCTGCTTTCCCAGTTCTGGATCAACTATTCTACATGGCTATGTCTACACATACATTGTTAATTCAAATTAAGCAAGGTTGGACTAATTAGGTCAAACTAATAATTCTTAATTTGAATTAACCTGATTCGAATTAACATGGCCATACAGGAAACCCAATTTGAAATAGCATGTCCAAGCACAGGTCTTGGTAGTTCAATCCAGGGGGCACCATGGGAAGGGCAGCAACATGGTGGCTGAGAAGGGCCAGTGCCGCAGTCAATCCCATAAAAGGGGGAACTGGCCTCACTCCCTCTGCACATTCTGGCAGGCAAGGAGCAGAGCAAGGTCATGGATCGAGCCCAGCTACCTCAGCCTGCCACTGAGGTGCCCAGCACCCACGCAACCCCGTGCAGTGCTCTGTTAGGCTGGATCATAGTGTCTCTGGACACATACAGCACAGAGGCAGATGCCAGCACTGCCAGCACGCTGGCTGAGCCTGCTGCTGCTGCCACCCTGCTGCATTGCATGCCCCGTCAGTTCTCGGCATGTGAAACCATCGGTGACTGGTGGGAGAGGATCGTCCTGATGACATGGGACAATGAGCAGTGGATGTGTAACCTGTGGATGAAGAAGCAGATCTTCCAGGAGCTGGTCTGTGAGCTTACCTCAGTCCTGCAGTGCAGGGATGTGCATATGAGACCTGCCAACCCCATGAACAGGAAAGTGGCTATTGCACTCTTGAAAATGGCCACCCCAGAGTCATATCACTCTGTCGCTCACCATTTTGGGATTGGGAGGGCCACTGTGGGGGTCACTCTCCAGCAGGTCTGCAGGGCTGTAAACCAGATCCTGCCAGCCCACCTCGTCACCCTGGGGAACCTGGAGGACACCCTGAATGGTATCGCCGCCCTCAGATTCCTAAATTGTGTGGGCATCTTGGAGGCAACCCATGTTCCCATTGGAGCCCTGGAACGTCGCGTGATGGGGTACCGCAACCGGAAGGGGTACCATTCAATGCTGCTGCAGGCCCTCATTGATCACTGGGGTATATTCACAAACATCAATGTCGGGTGGCCAGGGATGGCACGCAATGCCCGGGTGCTCAGAAACTCCAGCCTCTACAGACACATACAGTGGACACCTTCCCCCCGCAACGCATGACATCACCATCGGGAATGTGCAGGTGCCCGCCCTCATCATCGGGGATGCCACCTACCTCCTCCTCCCTGGTGCATGAAGCCATTCATGGGACACCTGGCAGCTCGCCAAGAGCACTTCACCTGGAGGCTCAACAGGTGTCGTCAGGTTGTTGAGCATGCCTTTGGGCAGCTCAAAGTCAGATGGAGGTGCCTGCTGATGTGCCTCCACTTTGCAGAGGAGACCATCCCCAAGGTCATCAGCACCTGTGTCGTCCTTCATAATCTGTGCAAACTGCAGGGAGAGAGCCCACCCCTACCCCCCGCATCTGGGAGACAAAGGCTGAGCGTTGACCAGCCAGAGGTAAGCTGTGACACAGAGCAGGCCCTGCACACAGCGTTGAGGATCCGGGAAGCGCTGACAAATATATTCCTTGAAGAGGTGCACTGAGGACTGGGTGCACCACGAGGTACCCGCACTGCCCCCACCCTGCCCATGCGGGTCCCACGCACACCCTCACCCTCCCACCCTCTCCCTGTTCCCTAAATTAAAAAAAAAAGCGGATGCAGAACTTTGTGTTCAAAGAGTTTATTTATATGGCAGGGTAGAGGTTTGGGTGCTGCGAGGGGGTTTGGGACCTGTGAGAAAATGGGGGGAGGAGAACTGGGGAGATTTGGGGAGATTTGGGAAGAACTGGGGTTAGGGAGAGAGTCTGGGGTATGGGTGGGGAGGAGGGTCAGGATTGGGGGGCAGTCCTCATGCTTTGGGGGTGCCAGACTTGCCCTTCCCCATGCCTCCTCAGGTCTGGGGGTGCCAGTGATGAGGGGTGCTGGGGTCCCTGGGGGCATGCTCTAGCATAGCAGGGGGAGCAAAACATTCTGCCAGCTGGGCCATGGGGGCTGCCATGCCCTGGAGTGCCATGCCTATGTTTGTTAGAGTGGTGCCCAGCCGTTTGAGGGCCTGGGTTTGCTGCTCCTGTGCAACCATCCAGTGCTCCTCCAGGCTGACAGACCTCTCCAGAGGTGCAGGGTGGAGGCCTGGTGGGCTGACACCTGCCCCCACCAGGCCCCCACATCCTCTTCAGCACTTTGGCCCAGCTGGATGAGTTAATGAGGAGCTTGTCCCAGGTCTGCTGCGCTGTTGTGGTCTGGGCTCCAAGGAGCGTGATGCTGGCTGTCAGGGTGAGCTGCTGGAGAGAAGTGGGGATGAGGGTTAGTCCCATGACATGCCTGGATTGTGCTGTGTGCGGCCTGACAGCAGTGAGCACTTGTGCCCGGACTGTCCTTCCACCTCCCGATCCCTTTCCTGTGGGCACTTCCTTTTCCTGGTGCCATGCACCATGGGAAGGGGAAAGGAAAACGCAGTTAATTCAAACTAATGGTTAGTTTGAATTAACATGGCTACATTGGGTTAATTTGAACTAATAAAATTAACTGTCACTTCAAGATTAGGCCAGGTTTTATAACTTTGAAGTTAGCTTTCATTAATTAGAACTAAGACATTCGTTGGTTTGAATTCATAAAAGCATGTGTAGACATGTATTTATTTAATTCAAATTAATCCTCATTAAGTCGAATCAAATCATTTGTGTAGACATACCCCATCTGAAGCTGTGAAACAAAGGCCTAAGACCCATCCAGGTACTGGAAGTACTACAGAGAAACTGTACATGCCTGCAAACTCTAAGACTGAAGAATCTGATACAAGCAAAGGCTTCAAAGTCCATATACATATGATTGCTTTGACCATTGAACATCTTGTTTTCTTTTCTGATAAACCCCTAGCTGTAGTTACTAAAGGATTGG
The DNA here is from genome assembly GCA_007922195.1 of Podocnemis expansa. Classification (NCBI taxonomy): domain Eukaryota; kingdom Metazoa; phylum Chordata; order Testudines; family Podocnemididae; genus Podocnemis; species Podocnemis expansa. The sequence goes on along the minus strand of ML682004.1, from coordinate 39,511,508 downwards.
CTGGCAGTGTTATCTTTTTTGGATAAGATCTAAACTAGGGATCCAAACAGCTAAACATTTAGGGCTATGTCTACACTAGAAAAAGTTAGGTCAAATATGTTAATTTGAACTAATAAGTTCAACTTTAGTTTGAACTGAACTCGACCTTATTAAGTTGAATTAAGTCGACTTAGTCCACTTTGTTAATTTGACCTAACTGCCCTTAATTTGAGTTTATTAAAGTTGAATTAAGGATTAATCCAGGTCTATGACGTCCTTAGTTTGAACTAATGAGTCGAATTAAGGCTTAGTTTGAACTAACAATGGTTCTTATTAGTTTGAATTAAGCTTTCATTAAGTTGAATTAAGGAATTTCTTAATCTGAGTTAATGAAAGTCTAGTGTAGACAGGGATTAATTTAGTTTGAATTAAACCTCCTTAATTCGACCTAAATTGCCAGTGTAGACATAACCTTAATGACTTTATTAAATCCCTGTGGGCAGCTCTCCAGGCTGCAGTTGCATGGACAATCCTCCCCATTCCCAGGTCCCAGCTGGAAGCCAGGCTGCAGTCCTGTGGGAACTTCTCTCTTCCCTTTCCTGGTTCCAGCTGGGAGCCCAAGGCAGTCACATGGGGACTTTTCCCCTCCCCAGTCCCAGATGGGAGATTGCAGTCTCCCCAATTCCAGATACTGTAGGCTAAGTTAACACTAACTGTTTAAAGCTCTAAAAATAGAACATTTAAAAACAGTTAATTCATGAAATGATTTTTTTATATCCCTAATCTAAACCCATATTGATCTAGTAATGTGGCTGACCGTTTTGGGGAAGGACGGGGTCAGGACTCAGGAGAATCTTTTTGTTAAAGGGAATAGAGTTTTAAATAACTTTACTGGGTCGAGCTACTGATTGGGAGCCAGAGACAGAAAAGCAATAAATGAAGCTGTATATTTCTTACTGAAGTTCTTGATAATCAGATGAGGGGGCTAGGGACAGGAAGTGAGGAGCACTATTTCACTGACTATGAAACTTAACTTCAGTGTTACCCACCAGTGCTAGGAAAACACACTGTTCTTTGCAGCCATAGCTACAGATGGTTTGTGCCCTTATTACACTGAGGTGCAAGCAAGAACAGAGCTCGTATCCCTAGCTATATAATGAACTGGTTTGCTGTTCAGCCATGGTGAGTATGGGCTGGCGGCATGGGTGGCAGGTATTATACTGCAACTTGTGGGCAACCCACACCATGAGTGTGTGTGTGTGAATGTCCCAGCCCCTGAGCAACATGGACAGTGCTCAGAAACTGGGGACCATCTTTTAAGCTTTCCAAAGTGTAGTCTTTGCCCAGAGTGACTGGGGGGGTGAGAGGGTGGGAGGAGCTGCAGCCACAGGAGGACACAGGAACACCTTTCCTTCCCTTAATGTTGGTGGTACTAGTCACTTTGGGTTTGTGGATTCTGTGGTCTTCATTGATCCCTACCTACTAAACCTCTAGCATGTTGGGAAAAACACAGCTGATGGACCCAGAAATCACCATGGGTGGGGGATCACATGTTTTATTGATTACAGTATTAGCACATGTACTGAGGACTACCACCATTGCTACTAGGTGACCCTATGTGATCCATCTTCTGAGGGAAATGGAGGGAGCACGTGCTGCAAGCGTCTGGGTACAGACCTGACCCCTATGCTGTGTACTGCAGTCATACCAGCAACTGGTGTGGCATGAGATACTGTTTGCCCATGGTGGAAGAAATAAGGCAGCACTCTGTAGATCAGCGTTTCCCAACCAGTGCACCATGGCAGACAGGTTGCCATCAAACATGAGCAGATGTGCCATGGTATTTTTTGAAATATTACTCTGTGTTCTAGATTGGCTCATGAATATTCATGAGTCCATTTGGTGGCTATATGGTGGTGTGTCTCAAAACTATTAAATGTATCAAGGTCTGCCATGGCAGAGAACAGGCTGGGAACCACTGCTTCAGATCCTTTCTGCAAAGCACTGCAGAATGCCTCCAGGAAAGTTTCCTGGATAGCTCTGTGGAGCTGCTACTAGAAAGCAGATACCCATGCACCTAACTTTTTTATATAAATTGTCAGAGCATGTAACTCCTACAGTTTGACTGGAATTGCATACTTGCCAAAGGTGCTTTCCCCTGGCATCCAGCTAGGCTGTGGTACTGGCCTGCAACTGACTGAATTGCACCAGGGTTAAAAATAGCTCCTGGTTCTTGGAAAATGGATCCACTGCTTGCCTGTCTCCATTCTCCTACTCATCATTGTCCAAAATATCCTCTTCATTGTTTCTTGAGGTAGCCTGGGACTTAGACTCCAATGAGGTATCCTTTCAGTATTTGGAGGTGGTGGTGGGGTTGCTGCTGAGAATCATCTGCAGCTCATTGTAGAAGGGTCATGTCTGTGGTGCAGAACTCGAATGACTTGTTTCCTTCCCTTGTCTTTTGGCACCCTTCCTGAGGTTCTTTAATTTTCACATGATAGTGCTTTGTGTCCCTGGTATAGGTCTTCTCCATGTGACCTTTTTGTAGATGTCTACATTTCTATGGCTGCATTTGAGCTGTGTCTGCACAGACTCTTCTCCCCACAGACCAATAAGATTCATTATCTCCTGAAGCTGGAGCATGTTTGGGGCATTGAGTCACTATGATCAGCTGAGCTGGTGAGCTCTACATGGCTGAGCAAACAGAAGATGGAAATCCAAAAATTCACAGGGCTTCAGCAGGTGGGGGGCTGTTTTCTGTGTACCTGGTTGCTTGCTGTGCTGTATAGTTGAAAATGCTCTCCAAAGTGGTCTCTGCTAAGCATTGTGGGGCACGTGGAGGCCAATTCGGTTGACTTGCACAACACCGTTTTCACTGCTTCTCCGGTCTATCAACATTGAAGTAAGAGCTACACTTCTCATTGAGGTGGAGTAATTAAGCTCATGTAATAGCCAAGTTAAGTTGGTGGAAGAGACTTGGTGATGTAGACCTGTATAATATAAGGTTGCTGTATGGCAGCTTCTGCTGACCTAAATTTGTAGTGTAGACCAACCTTTTGGTATGTCTACAGTGGAGGCTTAAGCCGACTTAAGTAACTCCAGGGCCACATCTGGAGTTCATTATGTTGACTTAAGCACTTGCTTAAATTGACTTAACTCTCACCCTTAAAGTCGACTTTATTAAGTCAACCTAACAAAATGTGGCTATTAAAGTTGACTTATAAGGTTGACTTTAAGTCGACCTTATTAAGTTGACCTACATGAGCCCTCTAGTGTAGACATAGCTTTTGTGTAGGATCTCTGCTAGAACACATTCTGAGGAGAGAATCTTTGGGTTTCTACAGGGACTTTTGTCATTGATCTACTAAAGATAAACAAGGTTTGACTCAAAGCATCCTTTGATGGAAGTAGATTTAATACCTATCCCCTGAATCTTGCTTTGAGTTTTAAGGTTCAAATGAATCCTGAAATTCTTTTCTTTCCCCCACTCCTTCCCAAAAAATCATTGGCATTTCGTCTGTGTTTTGTTAAAATTTTAAGTTGGCTCAGGCTGTCTGGGCTCAGGCTTGTTTGAAACCTATGCCAGGTCTTCACAGGCCTTAAAAAGCATTTCAATAAACATAGCTCTAGTTTCTTGACAAAACCTTAGCCATCTTATCACTTCACAATTAAACAGAACATGGGCCTTTGCATTCTTCTTGATCCAAGAACAATCTCTGAAAACAGTTGCATGCATTCAGATAGAAAACCACCTGAGGCTTCAGCAGGAAGAACATCACTCTAGTTGGAAGTGAGAAGCAGGATTTTAAATTAACTCCAGTTTCCCTTTGTATCAGTCTAAATCCATATTCGAACACCTACCCTATTTGCAAATTGGAATCTAAGTCAAATCATTTTGAATTTCCCTGTTACCAATGAGCAGTTACTTAGCCCTGCTGCCCCAGTTTAGTGTGATGTAAGAGTTGTGACTGCCCTCACAAGATAAGGATTCACTTCTTTGATTAAGCAATTATATTCTCATTTAGGGTCAATTGCTAGTATAGCCTTGAAAGCCAAATGTAACAGTTTAGTGACATACTGTATTGGGCTTTATGATTAATTACAATGTAGAGCTCACTAGGGCACGTGATAGTCAAAAGCAAGTAAAATAGGGAAATTCAGCAGTGAGGCCGTCACTGCAGTGGTTAAAATTTAATAAAGGTCTGGGTGAATATGACTGATTTTTGTAGGCAAAACCTTTCAGCATGTGACTAAGAAGTTCATATGAACTGGGCTTTTTGTCTCCAATGACTTGTTCCATACTTCAAATGGGGCTGGCAATGGAAGGGAACTCTTCTGGCTAAAGATCATACATGCAAACTTTAGGGTACATGTTCATTGCACCTGGGACCATGTCTCCCAGCCACCTAAATGCACACACTAGCTTAGCTCAAGCTAGTTACTAAAAAACCAGCATGACACAGGCTAGCCATTTGACTATGGGCACACCTAATCCCACAGGTCTAAGTTTAAGCGGCTAACTTATGTCCCTCAGTGGTTCTATTTTTATCATGGTGGCTCAAGCAGAGCTAGCATGTATGCCTATCTAGGCAGGTAGACTTGCTTCTGGCTGCGGGGCAGACATTATATTTGTTTGCAAAAGTTCCCTTTCTGAGGTCTTGTCTTCATTGCAACAATCAGCTTGAGTTAGTACAGCAGAGTAACTGCACTTGAGCTTGGTTTGCTTGAGTGAGAGTGGTCACTCTTCAAAACACTGGTGGTAGTCATTGGACTAGCTACTGCTTATTTGCAACCTGAGATGTTGTTCAACTACATAATGCAGTGGAGATGCAGCAGCATCTTATTTCCCTTCCTCCATCCCAGGGGTCAACTAGTTTGATCTTAAAACACCACTGGACTTGAGCTAGAGACTTTTCTGTTTGACATAACTGTGATCCTGTTATAACTTTTACAACTATGCTGGGAAGTCAAACACCCTAAGAGATTTAGGCTAACCCTAACACACAGTGGGGGAAATTCAAGTGCTGGTATACACAGGCTCATGCTAGCTCTCAGCAGCAGAGGCGCAGCTAAAGTCTGAGCACAAACTTGCTGATTTCAGGTGGTTTTGCACTCACCCCTGCTGTGACACTGTACCCCGTATACACCCTTATGGTGTGATGTGTATCATTCATGTTCATCCTTGTAGTGTAACTGTATTGTCTAATGCAAAGTATGTTACATAAGGTATTTTTGGAGCACTCATGACATACAGAATGTTATTGTTATGTTGGTGTGTTTCCTGCAATGTCACACGTGGTTATGAAGCTCTATGTAATATTTCCAAATATTTATCTCACATTGCTTGATTAGATCCAGGCAAACACAAAGTACAGTGCGCGCACACATTTGCTGAGGCATGCATACAGGAATTGGCCAGAACACCTGATAAGGTGATGCACATTTGACTCAAGTCGAAGAAGCTATGCTAGTCATTGCCAATCACCTTATCCCCAAGGAGGGGGGCGTTGCCAGGGGAATCTCTTAAAATAAGGGGCATTTTAGTCTCTGGAGCTCTCTTGTAATCTACCTACTAGACAACATCAACACAAACTACCCACTGGGGGGCTGCAGGAGGGGAGCCTGATTTGGGCCTACCAACCAGTCTGTGGTAAGGACCAGTTAAGACTATAATGTTGTTAAGTGTTAAATTTAGTGTAGAATGAGATTTGCTTTTGCTTCTTCTTTATCAAATCTGACTTAATAAACTTAGTGGTGGCTTTGCCCCTCCCTGCACCCCCTGCCCATGTTCTTGTGGTTTGGGTGTGTAGAGCCGTTGTGTAGAGAGAGAGAGCTGGTGCATATCGATTCTTTGGGTTAGTCAATTTATCAAAGAGCTTGCAGAATCCAGTGGGTGTCACTGAAGTCTTTAAGACAGCAGTTTGTGGCATTGCATCTGGGACTGGAGATATTGGCTGGGGGTTATTCTGTTGCAGAATCCACCAAGGGGCTCGCCAAAGGCTCCCATTTGCTAAGAGCTACTTGCTTGCTGGAGGCAGTAAGTGAGTTGACCAAGGAGTGGTAGTTCAGGAAGCAGAGCAAGTGTGAGACAGGCACCAGCAGTGAGGGGCTGGATGATACAGCAATATTCCAGTCCAGATTGCAGAGGGGAATGCCACACTTGCTCAACTCTGCATCCATGGCTACCCATGTTTCACTGCCATTTATCCTTAGCATGAGCATGTATACAAGAAGTGGAGTCACACCCTGAGCTTGCTGTGTATACATGGCCTTAGAGGTGGCTCAAAACTAGCCTTTATACATACCTTTAACTTGAAGGCCTATTTCTGCAACTTTTACTTGAATTCGTAGCAATGATTCAATGGGTTTATTGCATAACTGTGAGTAAGAATGGCAGGTTTAAGCCTTTAACCACAGACATTAATGTCTCCTTTTAATCATCAAATTCCCTTTTGTCCCTCCATGTAAGTATATGTTTCTTTTCCTTGTTAACAGAGCGATGCACAAACTGGATTTTCTAATTCATGTGAAACTGTGATTCCTTTTTTGGGTGTGGGGTGGTGGTGGATTTTGTTCTAAATGGAACAAAGCCACAAACTTCCCAGAAAACTAAATTTTTGAAACTAGTTTTTAGTTGATCAGAATATTTCTGAATTTTTTTAATTAAATGATTGCAATTTTCCATTTCAAACAGGGTGAATTTCAATATTCAATTGCAACCTTATTGGAATGCTGCATTCCAACATTTTGAAGCAAAACTTTGACTCACAATGTTTTTTCAGTAAAAAGGCACTTGCTGACAAATGTTTCAGTGGAAAATTTCTGACCCGTTCTAATATGTTTAGCCTGAATATGGCCAGTGACTTCAGTATCTAGTCCAATATTACACAGGTAAGACTAAATCAGAATGGTCCTTCTTAGCTTTAAGGTAACTTTTTGTATTATTTCCTTCCATTTAAATAGCATTTCTGACCTAAAAATAGGCTATTTGTAGCTTATAGTTCAATTTTAACTAGGAGTTTTATGCTTACTTTTCTGGTATCCAATCTAATATCTAGAACTATCATCCTCTGGAAAACCTATATTCTGGAATGAGAACCCATTATGGCCCAACTGCACAGAGGGGTCAGTATCAAAGGCATGATACGTGTGAAATCCTCTGGCATGTTTGAAAATGGAGAAGGATAAACGTGGTGTCTACTGTGAACAAAGCTCAAGCATAACATTCCATGCTGTGCAATTGTAACCCATGTGCCTAAAAAGGAGTAATCTTTACACCTGTATTTACTATAGTTTTGTCTCTAGCGGAGACTAGCAAAGCATTTTTCTGCAGTTCAGTTTCAAGATACAGGATCTTAGGTTCATTGGGTAAAGGCCTCCAATGACATCTTCAGCAGAAAAGGGGATTACTTTTTCCCTTGCAGCCTCTTAGAATCCAATCATGTTTGCAGAATGATGGTGGAAATGTTTCCACACATTAAACAGTTTCAAACTTAATGAGTAGAAAGCAGCAAGCTGAAAGTGTGGGTATTTCACAGCATGTGAAAAAACAGCAGTGAAGCAGGGGGATGGGTTTTCCCTGCATTCTGATGGGATGGTCTTCAGGTTGGGGGCAAGAGATGATAGTCAGCCCTGTTCTTAGGAGAGCATTCCTTTTGATCATCTAAAGTCAACAGAAGGGAGTCGTACTTATGACGGCTATTACTATAATACATGAGACTTTCACCTTCTTTAATGTAGCTGTCATCACACCTCCTCTGTGAGTTAGGGAAGAGGCACAGACTAAGGCCAAGATTCATAAAGGCACTTACTTGGGTGCTTAAGTTCCATTGCAATCCACAGAAGTCCAGCTTGGCTGCTGCCTAACCATATAGGTAGAGCCCTGCATGGGTACAAATAAATGGATCTGTATCAGATCTGCACCCTCAAGAAATGGCCCACAGATGTCCGTGTTGTATCCGCGGATGCGGATATAATGTGGATATCCATGGATATCTGCATATTTGCAGGGCTCTAGCTCTGTGCAGATAAAAATATGTGTATCCATATCCAATCTGCATCCACAAGAAATGGACCGTGGATATCCGTCTTGTATCCGCGGATGCGGATATAAAGCAGATATCTGTGGATATCCACGGATTTGCAGGGCTCTATATATAGGTACCTCAATTCACTTAGTGCCTATGTTTTCAGGGTAAAAAAAAATCTCTAGGTGCTTTATGTTCCTGCCTCTGAACATGTGCACTGTTTCTCTTTCTAGATAGCCCAAAGCCAAAGCCTAGAGCAAGCTACAAACCAGGGTAAGGTAGGAGTTGAGGTCTGATCCAGCAAGCTTATGTGTAGGGTTACCAGGCATCTGGCAAAGGAGGACATGTCCTCCTTTATGTCCTCTGTCCTCCAGGCATTTTAAAAATAGGTGCTTTTATCTGGCTTTTTACTGATCAGGAACAGAAAGTCAAAAACCCCTCTAACAGCCGAGTTAGGGAGCCGGAGCTCTTCCCCTCATGGCTGGAGATCAGAGGTGGTCACATGCACACACCAGCCAATCATGGTTCAGCATAAACCAGGCTTTTCCATTAAGAGCTCAGGTATTCCCTGACTCTGGCAACTACTATTGCAAAGCTGCCTGGATAGCTCAGTTGGTAAGAATGGTATCTTTTAACCTTGGTGTTGTGGGTTTAAGATCTGTGAAAGTCTCTTTTATTTTTGGCCCTTGCTCCCTACAAAACAGCTAAATTGGGAGGTGGGGAATAAGAATACTAATAAAATGAAGGAAAATGATGTGTACCATAAATAAAATTACTAACAAGGACCAATTAAATAAAACCACTAAGGGGGCAGGTTTGAACTGGACAGAAACAATTTAGGACATTTTTTTTCAACTGTAAAAATGGGCTGCTGTGGAAAATGAAAAACGAGAAGTGAGTTAACTGGGTTTTTTTTTCTTGTTTTTTAAAACTTTTTAAGGTACTTTTCAAGTTTATATTTGAAAATTTAGTTTTTTAACTTTAATCTCATAAACATTAATAAAGGGTCCTGAAAAGCTTTCATTTAATGAAAAAAAATCCAGTTTTCAGTAAAAGAAAACATTTTGGTAATTTTCGTTATTTTAATATAATTTAAAAACACATGATATTGTGCAGTTTTAATGCTGCATTCATTAACCATTACCCGTTTTCCATGACATAATATGGTAATAACCGTTATATTAATACTACATTTTCTCCACATCCTCCAATGTCCTCCTTTTTGGACTTCCCTGTCCTCCTTTCTGTGCTTTGGTATCTGGTAACCCTACTTATGTGGAAGCTGGCAACCAGATCAGCTCCCATTCAGATCTGGTCAGTGGTGTCACTCGCCTGCTAATTTTTTAGCCTAGAGGTTAGTGCAGTGACCTGGGATGTGGGAGCCTCAAATTCAAGTTTCCCCTCTATCTGAGGTTGGGGCAAGGGTTTGAACAGAGTAACTGTCTATCTCTCACAGGAAGACTGTAACATCTGATATAGTTGATATATCAATGGAATATTTTGATGTTGGATTCCTTCAGTCTCTCCTGTTAAAGCTCCTCTTCTTTAGCTCAAGGAGACCAGACTTCAGATCTTATTTCTCAGTAGGTTGCCCTACCCACCAGCTACAGGCTCATTCTTTCTTCTTTATTTAGCCAAACAATGATTGGGCCATGAACAGCATCAGAATGAGCGATTGAGGGAGCCCCACAGCAGAATATTCCATAGCTCAGAGGTTGGAGCACTCATCTGAGAGGTGGTCAGGCCCACCAATGGGGAAGGTAAGGGGGGCCATTTCAGAAGGGTCTGGTTTTTTTTTTTTTTTCTTTTTAAAGGGCCCAACTGGATGACAGGACAGATACATATCCTTCTCACCCTCCCCTTCCCTGAGACCCCCACTACCCTTCCTTGAGCCAAGCTTATTTATTATGCACTGTGTAGGTTCCTGGCAGGCCAAAAAAGTGGTATCTGTTACTCAACTTCCTGGGTTCATCAGTAATCTCCTGGGGAAATCCAAGGGACCTGGGAAGCTGAGTAGCAGATACTGCCTCCTCTGCCATTGAGAACCTGCATGGAACATAATAAATCAGTTAGAACTTCTAGCCAAAGCCCACTTGGCCCATAGCCATCCCTTTCCAGAGAGGATAGCAGCATTGATTGTTCTGCACTGGGGCCTGGACTTGTTGCCATCTTGGAGATGGGAAACCCTTGTTCAAATCCTGTCCCTCCAGTAACTAGAGGAGGGAATTGAACCTGCATTTCTGTGATTGCTTAAAACACTGGAATAATAAGCAGCACTTCTATTTCTTACACTAGCTCTCTGATGTGGAGCAAGGTAGGCCCTGAGTCACTATTATGAGAAAAAACTTAAGTGCCTGACTGCAAGAGACAGGTACCCATCTCTGCTTGTGATTCACAGCTGGGAGCCTCTCTCTTGGGCTTGCTTAGGTGACTCTCTGCCTTGCATGCTGGATTTTGTTGACCCCATTTTTGGGTGCCTCTCATTCCATTCACTTTATAGGGAGTTTGGGTGCCTACAGTAGCCTTTGTGGATCAGTGTTCACATATAATCTGGGCCTGAGCAACTTGTAAAAGGTCACATGGGAAATCTATAGTTGAGCAGGTACCTAAACCCACATTGCCTGAGTCCCAGTGTAGTGCCTCATTTGAATATCCTCCTCACTGGGGTATTGTCTTCTCTAAGCAGCTCATGACATGCTGTACCAGAACCTGGGTGATTTCATATGTGAACTTCTGAGACCCTATATAAGCAATTTCCATTGAACACTATTTGCCTTCCCACAGGGAACTCGTAGAAATTCTCAAGGGGTCTCAACTGGCCGGAGTGCCTGATGAACCTCCCAAAAAGCTATGACAAGGTGGCAACGGCAACGTTAAAGTAAGGAATGCTACCAGCCTGTGCTTTGTGCAGATGAGTTTAATGATCTGTTTCTACTCTGTTAGGAAGCTTGGCCCTCTTTTGTTGATGCCCAGCACCAATCTTTTTCTTCTTCAGTGCTTTAACTTGGGTTTGGATTTGCAACAGAGCCTGAATGAAAGAAAACAGCTGTTGGCTTAAGAGTTCTTGAAAACACTCTCCTAAATTCAAAGTAGAGCTTTCTTGGCCTGAGGTCTCACAACAGGTGACTCATCTTGTGTTGGAAAGTGAAGCTATATCCTGTGTTGCCTTGTCTGATACTATAGACAGTGGATACAATTTTAGCTTGCCCTTTCCTTCAACCAATTGCTGACAAGTTTCTTGCTTAACCTTTGCAACAAAGCCAACCCAAACTGGAATACACACTTGATCTCAGTCGCCTTTTAATCTTTGGTTTGGGAGGGTTTAAAGTAACATGCACAGAGAAGCAAATGGGCAAGGCCTGAATCCCTGCTGAAAGATTTAATATGCACACACATCCTCTTTCAAGGGAACACTGATAGCTACTGGGGATGCTTTAGTAGCTGTAAGCAGTAGAATGCCTCTTCTAAATTAGACTTTTGAGTCCCAGGGTAGTAAGAGCTAAAAGTGGGGTTTTAAAAAGCTTTTTATTTTGTTTGTAACCTAGATCAGTGTTTCACAACCTTCAGCAGACTGGGGAACCCCTAAAGGTATTAATTACTTTACACAGGACACCTGATGAAAATTTTCTTGAAAAAGCTGGTATATACTGGTTTGTATATAAGGCTTGTAATTTCTGTGTCCTACACATTCCTGTGAAAACGATTCAGGAAACCAAATTAAATCGAATTCTACAAGTATAACATGAATTTATTTCAAAGAATAGATATATAATTATACACACAACTTAAAACTCAATATAATCACATTTTAATGGGAATCTTGGGCCTGCATGTTCAAACAAAGTTCACCTATTCCTGAACTAAGGTTTGTCAAAGTCTTACAATGGAAGTTACGTCCGAGAGATTTTGACACTGGGAAAAGCAGTGGGAAATTTAAAATCCCCCAGCTGCAGCAAAGGAGCAAGGCAGCAGAGGATGCCAACATGTGGCTGGAAGCTTTGCTATAGCTGGGGCATTTTAAATCTCCCTGGCATTCATCAGCTCACTGCATTGCTCCCCCCCCAACCTCCAACAGGGAGGGGTCAGGTCAGACATGGAACACCTTCACTATATCCAAAGAGCACTGCTGTTCCTCAGAACAGCAGCTGAGAAACCCTGGCCTAAATAATTCTACTTACTTCTCTGGCTAGTTACTAAAACTGAAAACAAACAGAACAAGCTCTCTTTGTAGTCTATAGTAGAATTCTTTCTAAAATGGCTTATAGGAACTATAAATGAGTAACTTGCATACTAAAAGGGAGGTAGTAAAAATCTTAATATACTGAAGTCGCTAGGCCAAATTGTGCCCGGCACATGTTATGCTGTTGAAGGAGACAAGCAACATGAATTGTGGATTAACAGGGATTGATTCTCTACTGTAAATAAGTAAAAATTTTGGGGAGGAGGGACTTTATTGACATCAACTGGCATAAACCAAGAGGAATTAGGCCTGCATGTTCCTCTAGATCACCCAGATCTCACAAGATTCTCAGTGACCCCTAGGCCTCCACACTATCTGCTTGGCTTTCATAACAGCATAGCTTCTGCAAGGAGCAAAGTGAGAATGAGAAAACTCCGCCAACTTTGTAGGAGGATACTCCTTTGTGCTTTTGATTGTCCTTGAGAGAGTAGACAGCATTTGATCTACAGGATAGGACAGACAGTGAATGAGGCAAAGACCTGTACTGAAAGACTATTCTCATGCATTGAAGATACTGGGCTGGTATCCAGGCGAACTGGGTTCTACATCTAGTTTTGCCAGCCATCCTATGTAATTCAAGGCAAGACCATATTTAGTGCACATGCACAAGGCGTACATGTTAACATAGCAAGGACTATCTTATACCTGGCATTTTGAATGTTTGATGTTGCAACCTCAGTAATATTCTTTTTAATATAGCTGTTTTGTAACCAAGAAATATGCTGTTTGTTTCTTCACATTGTGTCTGCTGCTGGCTACAAACCTCCTAAGGCTAACTCAACTGCATTAAAACCATGGCCATGTTCAGTTCGTATGGCCATTTTAACTTGTGATGTTCTGGCATATACAGGTATTGCTCTGATCACAAGATAGCTTTTTACAGAATGCTGCAGTTGCATGACTGCAGTTGGAGCCTGTTATATTCTACTTCACCCTGGGGTTTTGTTGGGAACTTCATGCCCAAGATTTACTTTGGACTTGGCTATCACACCAATGCAGAGGAATAGGAGGTATTAAGTCTTCCTTTCCTTTCTTCTTGTCTCCCACCCACAGCTGGACCTTGACATTGTGTGCATCCTCTGAGGTAGAAATTTATGCACCTATAGAATTTGTAGAACAAAAATTTAGGTGTTTATTTGGTTAGGTGCTGCCTGAAGGGGGGCAGGGGGGGAATGGGGCATTTGGAGTTAAGTTTTTTATATCTGGGATTTAGGTTTCTAAATACCATTGTGGATTTAGGTTTCTGTGGGATCCTGGTCCATGACTAGGTCATAAAGTAGTTACCGTAGTATGTAAGATAGAAACTAGCAGAGAACAGTTACTTCACCTGATAGCTGGTAGTTAGTGAATCCACCACATAGAAAGAAATAGTGAGTGAAAGGAACAGCTGTTAGTCCTCAGTTCAGGTATTAAAGGTTCAGTAAACTCTATGAAAAGGATGAGTTCATTTCCACTTCATATGAAATACAAAGAATATTTACTAAGTAGTTTTTATTACACTCTTTCACTTCCTACTTACTGCACCTGAATTTCTTGGGTGACTAGCACATCATAATGTAATCCCAATATCAGAAACAAAATTGGACACACAAACTGTGATGGTGCCAAAATGACATGTCTAGAATCACCATGGATCAGGGGACTATTTCTTTTTTCCTCCGGGGAACATTCAGCTTGATTAAAATGTAGTTGTGGTCTTTATGTCCTCACACCCCTTCTTCTCTCTTGGGCTATGTCTGCACACAAGCCCTTGTTTCGAAACAAGCCATTTTGAAACAAGCTGTTTTGAAATAATGCCTTATTTTGAAACGCCTTATATTGAAATAACAAAAAAAGCTATTTTGAAATAAGAAAAAAAGCGGGAATTGAAATAGCATGTCCAGACAGTGGACATGCTATTTCGAGATAGGGGAGGGGAGGGGCAGCAGGAGCAGGGGGTGGGTGCTGGGGAACCCCAGGGGCGGGGTGACCCTGGCCCCGCCTATGGCAGAAGTGGCGGGGGGGCGCTGGGGAAGCCTCCCCCTGCCCGCGGCAGAAGCAGCAGGGGGGCAGGGGAAGCCCCCTCACCCTGGCAGAAGCGAGGGGCAGGCGCTGGGAAACCTTGGGGGCAGGGTGGCACCAGCCCTGGCCCTGCCCCCGGCAGGAACATGGGGGGTGCCAGGGAACCCCAGGGGGTGGGGCGCCCCAGGCTTGGAGTGGAGGCCCCCATCTCCCCCTGCTCCCAGCAAGGGGAAGCAGGGGGAAGCCGGCTGGGGCACCCTCAGACCCCCTGCACTCCACTCAGCACCCTGGCCAGGGTGCTGAGGGGGTGGGGTGGGACCTTCCCCCCAGGGTGCTATGCACCCTGGGGGGAAGGTCCTTTTTATTTCAAAACAATCCTTGTTTTGAAATAACATGTCCAAATGGCGTTATTTTGAAACAACTGGTTTCGAAATAACCCTCGTTTCGAAAGCAAAGTGGTTTAAACTGTTTCAAAAGGAGGGCTCTTGTTTCGAAACAAGGAGCTCCCTCCTTTCAAAACAAGAAAATGTTGTGTGGACATAGGGACTTTTATTTCAAAATATCAGTGTTGTTTCGAAATAAAAGCCCTGTGTGGACATACCCTTGGAGTACAATGAGCACTCTACCACAGCAACTTTTATGTTCAGATGGGAACTATCCCCTTTCTCCTTGCTGTGTTAGTGCATTAGTCAATAAGAGGTATCAAGTGAACAAGGAATGAATGAATGAAGTTACATAATAGGTCCCTCCCATGTGAAACACAGTACCTAGTTTTTAACTGCATTTTAAACATACCAGGAGACTGACTGGCTTCCATGATAATATCTAATGAATATCTTAAGTCTAAACATTTTTGCTCAAGTAAAAAATTGACTAAATGTGTTCATTGGTATCATAGCAAAGTAGGCTAGCTTCTGTCACTCTTACTTGTAATGAATAATATTTTACTGCAGCTGGCTGCACTGAAGTCAATGGAACATCTGAAAGAGTAAAACAGCATAGAACTTGTTGCCTTGGGTGGCTGTGAAGGCCAAAAGTATAACTGTGTTTAAAAATAATTAAAAAGTCCATTGAGGATAAGTCCATCCATGGCTTTTAGTGAAGATGGTCAGGGATATAACCCAACAATCCAGCAGCTACACACAGAGATTGCTCAAAACTGCACTATTCTGTTCATGCCCTCTGGCACTGGTCACTGTCAGAAGACAGGATACTGGCTTAGAAAGGCAGTAGTTTTCAAACTCAGGGTCAGGACCGAGTACTGGGTCATAGACCTTCAGGCACTGGATCACAGAACCTCCTGCTGCCACAGCCAAAAGACTGGAATGCATTGCTCGAAGGTATAATCATTGGGTCATGAGCATACATGACCTTTTTCAACTGGGTCCTGAGAAAAAAAGTTTGAAAACTTTTGAGATAGAGTATTGATCTGACTTCATATGGCTGTTCTTATGTACTCACTATATGCAAGTATGGGATAATCTAGCACTAAGTAACAATTACAGTAGCGTATATACGGCAACTCATAAAGGAGCATTCACCCTTGGAACCTGATTCTAAGAGTTTTATGCTCAAGCAATCAGGGAAGCCAACTGATGTTTTGAGACCTGCATGTCCAATCAAAGCTAATCAGCACAACTCATTTTAAGTTGTCACAACAACTTGCTCATAAACAACTTGATGAACAAAGAATTAGTCATAAAAATTGATTCAGACATGCGTCATGATTGCTTTGCTCAGTGCCCTAGGCCCACGGTTGTACATGCATGAGTGAGGTAAGCACAATTTGGTTTTCCGGGCCAGACATTTAAAATCTTCAGTCCCAACAATCAGATACTTTCTAAAGAGATCAGCTCCAGTTAACGATCCGATACTGGGAGTACTCAGTTCCCAGTGTGATGCTTATGGCTGATTTCTCCCCCTCCTCAAGAGTTCAGTATACGATATGGATCCAATGAGCTCTCTGGAAATGCTCGTTGTGGATTTAGATGCCTATATGGGAACTGAGATTTTGAATATCTGGACCCAATTGTTGGTGTTGAACCTTTCTGAAAATTCCAGTCTTAGGGTGTGTTCACACGGCAGTCTTATTTTGAAACAACAGAGGTTGTTTCGAAATAAGAAACGCCACGTTCACATGACGTACCGTTGTTTCAAAACAACTTAAACCCCATTTGGTGATGAAACAATGTTGTTTTGAAATGATTGTTTCGAAACAATCCTGTCAGAACATGTTGTTTCAAAACAAACATGACTCGTTTCGAAATAACTGTTGTCCGAACATGCTATTTCACTTTGAGCTTTTTTCCTTAATTCAAATTAACATTTTCTTAATATGAATTAATTTATTTTGAAATAAGGCGTTATTTTGATACAAGTTGTTTCGAAACAACTTGTATTGAAATAACCCCCTGTGTGTGAACATAGCCTTAGTGAATAGTTTTGCATAAGGCTGTATTCCGCCACCCTTATTCCTATGGCATAAGACGTAGGAAGGAGGCAACATTGAAACAGCTTTTGCATGGGAAGATCCCTGTGTCTGCGTGGAAATGAACTCAAACTAGTACAGCCCTGTATGGCTGCAGGACTTCACTAGTTTGGAGCTTGTGGTTGAGGTTAACTTGCAGACTGAGTACTCATTAACTGAGGGGCAAGCACAGGGGGCAGTATCCAATCACAAAGAAAAAAATGAGAATATAATAAACTGTTTGCTGAGAAAGGCTAGTTCAGTGGCTGAGATTCCTGGGTTTCATTGTCTCTTTTGCCACAGACTCCCTTTGCAAAGATGGGCAAATCACATGAAACTTAGCTATGCAAACAGTCTGTGGCATGCTGGGATTTGAATCTACCCCACTGTAGCCTGCTGTCTGTTACAGGGCTGTGGCTATGCTGTTGTAGTGCTGCAGCATAGCTGCTTCTTATGGCAATATGAGATGTTAAGAAAAGAAGGCTCAAGTCCAATCAGGAGCAGAATGAGTATATGGTGCCTTTAATCACAATACTTGTTCCCTTTATACATTCAACCTGGTAAGAAGTAGCCACATCATGCCCCTCCCCAGCCTACTATACATAAACTCAGAATACAGGGTCCACAAGACCTATATACCTTTTAACATGCTAAATACAATATACATTCTGCAACAGGTGCATGCATAATACAACAGGTTACATCATGCCTTAATCTGTACATGGTTTTACTGTATGAAGATTGCTATGCAGATTACAAGATTAGAGCATATGTAATATATAACATATAATTAGCCCGCCCATGTTTGTTGTTTATGAAGCATTTTGGTACCAAATACAGTTCAGACCAATGAAATGTCCAAAGCTCCTATGACCTCTCTGTTACCTGGCCCCTGTCAGCCTGGTTACCAGCGTAAGATTAATGGCTTTCTAGAAGCTCTTCTTACTCAACTTTGAATGGATTTCATTCAATTTTCCTTTGTTAGCTGTATGTTGGTGCTTTCCAACCAAGTTGTTTACACTGTAGTACCATAGCTTCAGTAACAGGTATGATTTCTAATAAATCCATTGGCCAGCTACTCAGTTAATATAAAACACAAATCCCCTCCTCTGCACACACACTTTCTTTCTAAGGAAAAAGGACCCAGGAATCTTATCTTCCCCGCACACTAACTGGTGGGGCAATTGCCCAGGAGGCCCTGGTTACAGATGGCCTGATGCTGAGATCCGCACACCATGCTATGGAGAAAGGGAAAGAGTTAGGCCCCTGAGTCTGCCAAGATGCAGGATTACAGATACTGTCCTCAAAAAGAAGCAAGGGCAGCACACAATTTTAACCACCCTGATAATACTACAAATGCTGCTGCAATCATGGGAATATTCCTAACACATGGATTATATGACTAAGTAACAAATGAGTATTTGTTATGCCTGCCTGAAGGGCACAGACAATACCAGTCCAAGCACTGGCAGCATGTAGCTCAGTTGCTAGCTGAAATGCAGTTCTTTGGACAGCCTGGGTCTTCTGAACTTGTGGGCTGTGTTCACACATAAACTGTTATTTCAAAATAAGTTATTTTGAAATACGTTATTTTGAAATAAAATCCTTATTTTGAAATAACTTAAATCAAAATAAGAAAATGTTAATTTGAAATAAGGGAAACCCTCAAAGCAAATAGCATGCCTTGTGTGTGGACATGCTATTTCGCTTCAGGAGAGGCTAGCATGGGAGGTGTGGCAACATGGCCCTCTTGTTGGGCCATGTCCCCACCCAATATATACAAAAAGGAAGGCACCCTGGGAAGGAGAAGGGCAAAAGTGTCATTTCAAAATAAACGTTATTTCGAAATAACATGTCCAAACGGTGTTCAAAACAATGGCTATTTCGATTGCATGTGAGGTTTTACTGTTTCGAAACAACAGTCGTTATTTCGAAACGATGGCTGTTGTTTCTAAATAAAACCATGGCATGGACATAGCCATGGTCTGCATTGTACAATCTGTATTTGATCCAGCAACAGCATTAGGTGGTCCCAATTATCCAAGTCAGTTGTGGTACAGTATTAGTCCAGTCTTTTGGTGCAAAAGTGAACAGGAAAATTACACAGATCATTGCCCATTGTGCAGCATATGACACCCCCTCCTTGCAAAACTGTTGGAGGATTGGCCACTGGCTAATATGGAGGCAGAACCCTCAAAAAGACCTCTTGAAATTATACCATCAAAGTGATAGGTCATGTGCCTCAGTTTCCCCATTTGCCATTCTTAACATATACATACGACAAGTCTTTACTAAAGATCTCCACACAGTGTCTTTATCTACAAAGATTACATGAACATCTGGATTACTACTACATACGATAACAAATTGTCATAAGTGATGACAACCAGAGATGGACAATCATAGCTGACAACCAAATTGTCATCATAGATGAATGCTTACAATATGAGTTCACAGTGCACCCTTTGTTCTGGCAGTCTTGTTACAGGGTTAGTAGGTTTAACCCTTTGCCCTCACCAACAGCCTCCTGGACTCTTGTGATGTTGGAACCTCATGGCCAGCTGTGCCAAAAGTCTTGGGAGAATCCCTAGGTCTATAAATGTGTAGGAAATCCTGCTCCTTCCTAGGGGTCACTCAGTGGTTCCCCTCACCAGCACTACATTCCGTCCCCCCTCCATTAGGAGACAAACCTACCTCCTCAATTTTAGCTTCTGGGGTTTCACCTCCCCTTCCTGGGCTCTCAGCATGATACCCCTGGCTCTTGGCCCATTAACCAGTATCACATTTTAACATCATTTGACACCTCATTGTGCACAGGCAAGCTAGCTTCACCCAACAACTCTGACAGTGGAAACTTTTTTTGTTCTTCAGAAATCTCAGGTTCAGCACAAGGTGTTTCAACAGTGGTGAAGTTTTCTCTAATTCAATCTGTCTCCTGGCAAGCAGGAATCAGTTCTTCTTCTTTGTCTGCTGCTCAGATACATTCAGAAATGGGTGTCTCCATGCCGAAGCACCGGATTGATTGGAACTTTTTGCCCTAGGCTGTCAGAAGAGGGCAGGCGGCCACCGCCTTCCACGCCACCCCATGGCTATATATGTGGCTGCCACCCCCCAGTTTCATTTCCTCCACCTTTGCGTCGGTTGTAGAACTGCCCACTCCTTGTGTCTGCAAGCAGCCTGCCCTTCATTCACTTTATGAGCTTTTCACCCAACTGGGAGCATTTATTTATGGACTTAGTTCCACCAAAGAAGGTCTCCTCTCTCGGGCCGGAACATTGCGCTACTCCATCATCCGCCATGCTGGGGGTTCAAACTCTGTGCCGAATGAGGCAAGGCCTTCCCGTGGGATGATCCCCACAAGAAGTGCCTCCGATGCCTGGGCGAAAGCCACATGGTCACTGCATGCTCCATCTGTCTGTCCTTCGAGCCAAGGACAATCAAAGACAGGGAGCAAAGGCGCCATGCTCTGGCCTCCGAGCAGGCTCAGCGCTCCTCTCTTAAGGCTTCAGGACCTCCTGTGGCACCGTGTGCTAGTTTGGCACTGGAACCCCCCTGGCACTGTGCTGACAAGGGCTGCAGGACCAGCTCGGTACCGACCTCAGTACTATGGCACAGACACAACGTCGTGTCTCCCACACCGGGCTCTTCCTGGGACCAGTCGCGTTCGACCCCGGTACCAGGGTGCTGACATAGCCTGTGTCTTTGACATGGGCTCTCCCTGGGACTGGTTGGGGTCGGTACTGATCCCGACGACCATGGAGGCAGTGAAGGCTGCCAACGTGCTCCTCCTGCTCCCTACACCTTCCTCCCTGGCACCAGTTAGAAGGGGCAAGCTGGCCTTCTTGTCAAGGGCCTGGGCCCAACACAAGTGGCACCGCTCCCCTTCCCCACCTCTGGCCCCAGGCTCCAAAGCTACAGAGCCTGTCACCCCATTGGGTCCCAGTACCATGGAGCCATCTCCTCGGCAACATATCACCCTGCCATCTCCGATACCGCACAGTGGGTCCTGAGATGCTTCCCCCTGTTCCAGCTCAGGGGAAGGGGCTCTGAATGGCCTCAGCGCTGGGTGTCGGCGCCTTCACCCTTCTGGTACTGCACTCACGAATGATCACCGCAAAAGACCCCTGCGTGCAAACAATACCTCCCCCATCACCGGGGAGAGCCTTAAGCCTGGTACCTTCCTCTTACACTGGCAATTTGTTGGTGCATTTTGATCTTCTGTGTTGCATCTCAGCCCACATGGGGATGGAGGTCCAATCCACCGAGGTGCCCTCCGATGCCCTATTCTGCCCCGTGTTCTCGTCGGTGGAACCAGTCATGATTCCCTTCCACCCTAGTGTCTCAGACCTGGCCTCCTCCCGCTGGCAAAACCCGAGTTCCATCTCTCCGGTCTCAGACATGGTGGGCCTCAAGTACAGGGTCCCAGGGTCAGAGTTTCCCTCATTTGCACACCATGCAGTTCCACCTCTTGCTGTGGTAGAGGTGGCCTTAGGGCCAGGACAGACTCCCTGCAATCCCCTCCCAATATCGAGGGACGCAGGGGAGTTAGAGCTACTAGGACCGAAAGTATACTCTTCCTCGGCCTTCCAGTTACGGGTTGTGAACAATCAGGCCCTAACAAGCAGATATATGTTGGACAAGTGGGAGTCAATAAACAAACTTAGACATCTTCTCCCACTAGATGCCAGGGAAGAGTATGATGCTGTCTTGGAGGAAGGTAAAATAGCCTCCCAGGACCTCCTTTTGTCAGCCTGGGATGCAGTGGATATGGCAGCCTGCGCTATGGCCACAGTGGTAACCCTGCACCGCGCAGCTTGGCTTTGGGAAGCCAGAGTGCCCCCGGCTTCTCAGCAGGTGGCCCTCGATCTCCCCTTCGGGGGTGATTCCCTCTTCCCACAAGAGACCTTGGCCATCTTGAGGACCACTCGTGACCACCGAAGGGAATTAAAATATCTTGGCCTTTTCCCAGTGGGGCCTCTTCCATGTCCTCCGGCCCCATAGGGCCCCATAGTAGGCTGACCCCGCCCCCAATAGTTACTGGCGAGGACTTAATCCTCACCATGACAACTTCAGTTTGAAACCCACCTGGGGGACTTCCCCGGCAAGGCCCTTCACCTTGCAACTGCAGGGAGGGATCCCGACCAGTCAAGCAGCACTACTGTCTATGTTCACAGCCATGCTGTCTACCATCCAAAATCTGCTGTGAAGTACCCTCTCCCTCGGTATCATTTTTCCGAGTTGACAGACAGCCTTCTCCTCCCCCTCCCCCTCTCCCTCTCCCTCTGAGTGAGGGTAGATGGTTCAGAGATTAAGTAGCCTCTCTTCCTTTGAGTAGGATTAAGGTTGAGCACATACTGATTCTCCTGTTGTTTACCCAAATACGTCAACACCTGAGGAGACTTCACTCTATGACTACCATAGTGATCACAATGGGGATCTGTGATCAAAATCCTGTGGGCATCCCTTAGAGGACAGGTTTTTGCCCCAGGGTGCTATTACGGCCTGTACACAACGCACCCCTTGGGCGGCAGTTCCTTCACCTTTCTTGGGACATAAGGCCTCACGGAGTACACTCCAAACATCAAAGAGTGTATCATCCATCTGTCCCAACCCCGACTCAAGTGGGGCCCTCCCGTTTACTACAACTATTTCTGTACAAGGGAGCATCACTCCCTCACGCTTCCCCATGGACAAAGCCCTGCTGTTCCACCCTCCAACCAGGTGGTCAGAGGCCCCCTTGTTGATACTTGTTTCTTTCCCCCTGCCACTCTAACCCCTCTGATTGTCATTAATGGGATCAGATTAAACATAGCTCACATCTGATCAACCCCATCCAAAGCCCTAAGGTATTTGCTTCCAGCTTGGGATATGGCAACCCCTTCCTGAACCCATAGAGCAGGCATATTGCTTCTGCCTGTCAAGTACAGGACATGCAGGCCGGAGCCTGTCTAGGGACACAGGCTTTGATAACTCGTCCATGGGCCCCATGCCAGCAATGAAACCCCTACACTCACTACTGCCAGCTGGTTCACAGCATGGTGAACGACTTGCTGAGGGGTCTCACCAGCTGAGAGCTGCCTTGTTTCTGCCTACTCTAATGAACAATGGCTCCTTTTTCTCTCTCTGAGCCTGTCGTTCACAGCAACCCGGCATGCGCCAAGGAGACCAAACATCCACACGTGGGGTCTCTTTGGTGAGGTGGACTAGTATTTCCCTCCCCTCCTCCTTCTCCCCAGCTCTAATGTGTCCATTCCCATTACTCAAATCGGGGGCTCTCAGTTCTTGGCCATCAGAGGAGATGGGGTAATAATATCGATTTCCCTCTCCCACCCCTTTGTCACTTGGCCAGAGTGGAACACACTCGTCTCTCTGCCTTCCTCACCAAACTCACAGTGAAAACCACCTGGTCAGTTAAACGGGCAGGTAACACGTCTTCATCCTGAGGCTCAAGGGTGCAAGGGCAGTGAGGGCACCCCCAGCTAGGCTCCACAGGTATGGTCTGCAGACCTCTCCTGTAAGCGGGGTACTAGCCTGCTCCCAGTCATTGCCTTATCTGCCAGGCGGGCCCCTCTTGTAGCTCCTCCCCTAGGGATGGCCATAGCACCATGGTCATTCCAGCCTAGCTCCAGGACGACCCTGTTTGGGTGTCCCGCGGTACAACTCCCTTTTCCTCATCACACTCTAGGGGTTCTCTAGCCCTACTGGTCGCTTCTTGGTTTTATGCTTCCATCCTGGGTGACTTCTAATGGTCTTTCTCACTGGATAGGTCTCATATGACACCCGTCCTGAGATTTCAGCCAGCCACCGGGAATTCGGGAGCTAGCTGTCCCCTGATAGATTTCACTCTTAGGGTAAGATCTAATGACACCAGTAGCATGCACATAATAGACGCTGCAGATAATTGGAAGTGTCTTTGAGGAGATGGCAGGATGTGCACCTTTGGGGTGGTGGACCTTCACTCTGTCCTCATGGAGGACACTGCTCCCTTCTCCAGTATATCCCTTTTGCCCCCTAGGGACACTTCCTACTGGAGCCCCAGTCCTGCCTCACATGTTTGTCTGTCATCAGACTTAAGGTTGATGCCATACTGGTTGGGCTCTTTCCGATGGTACGAGGTCATGTAGACCAGTGTGAGCCTAATCCCGTAGGCCATGGAGACCCGGCACCCTGGGATAGTTTAGTGGGAGTGGTCCTGCCTCTGGCAGGGGGTTAGACTAGATGACCTCGTGAGGTCCCTTCCAACCCTATGATTCTATGATTATCGTACTTATGAGCCTACTCCTGGACATCACTTCACTGCAATTAGCTGCTCGCCCCTATACTCCTTTGGCCATTCACCACCACTGAATTCAGGAAATAAAAAGGGGGAAATAACAACATTATCACTTCCTTGTGCCTCCACAAGGTTATCGATATGGACAGTCCTCTTCAAAAGGGACCATCACAGTGTCATCAGTAAGCTCACATAGGCCTGGGATATGCTCATCAGGCTCACGGGATGTTCCTTTTCTGGTCTGCTTTGTATAGGGCCGTTTGATGAGTTAGGCACCTTCCCTTCCCCATGCCGATCTGGGTGCCTCATTCCCAAATGTGCTGTATCAGGTTCTCAGCTGCTGCCGCTGCTATCTGCACTTTTCTCTTCCTATCGAGGACAAAGTAACTCTCCTAGTCCCTACCCGCCTCTGGTAGTCCATCATTTCTTCGGACGCCAAGCACGCCAGGTCCATCATCATCATCGGGCTCATGGGCCACAAGTGCTTTACACTGCCTGACCAAGGGAAACACAATCTACCTCCCCTCTACAGTTTATTGCGGTGTCGGTACCCACCACTCCTAGCCTGACAATCCTACGGTCTTCTGAAACTCCCTATAGGAGGTACATTAACTTGTTTTGCTGCCAGAGCACTAACCCCTCTGGCTCTCTCATGCCTTTACCAATTTGGTTTTAGGCAGAGCAGTTACAGTCACATTTCTCGACTATAGCCACGATACGTTGGTATCATGTTTATGCGTAGGGTGACCTTAGCCCCTTCTGCACAAATGCGACAATTGGTGCTTGGACAAACTGAGCCTACTTCTCTCCACTGGGTTAGGTCCTGCAATCCCAGGTTACCCTTGCCTGGATGATGGTCCTTAGGTCGATTCCTTCAACCTCTCAATGACCTTGCTTGTTGGACAACTACTCAAGTCAGAAACATGCTGTGCTGAAAGCGGAAGAGCCAACTCCACCCGCCACCCATCAGCATAGCTAACAGTCACCTATTTCTGAATGTATCCGAGCAGCACTCAAAGAATGGTGGGTTACTTACCAGTAACCATCCTTCTGTGAGATAGGCTGCTCGGATTCATTCAGATCCCTCCCCCCGTCCCCGCATCTGGAGTTGGCAACTCCTAGGAATTGGGGAGGGGCCGGGTGGCGGCCACATAGATAGTCACGGGATGGCGTGGGGGGCAGTGGCCGCCTGCCCTCTTCTGACAGGCTAGGGCAAAAAGTTCCAACCAATCAGGCACTCCAGCACGGAGACACCTATTTCTGAATGAATTTGAGCAGCCCATCTCAAAGGACAGTTATTGGTAAGTAACCCACCGATCACAGCTGGATGTTTCATGTGTGGATGGAGGCACTTGGCTCTCTGGAATGCCCGCCTCCCTGATTCCCTTCTCCAGCTTTTTCAGCTTCATCAAGGGTTAATAAGAAAGTGTGGGGAGCAGAGGGGATGGTTATGGGACTAGCTGGCCTGCAGCATCCTGGAGACACCAGTGAGTGAAACGCAGGAGGGGAATAGAAAGAAGGGTATGCTTTTAAGGCACCTATTTGGCCCTTCAGGGCCAGGTTCTCTGTCTTCAGGTGGTCCAAATTTGTCATGTGGCCCTCAGCCATCTGAATAGCCATTACATTCTGGAGATTTGTTACGTTGTTGCCTGACCATGTGTTTGAGTGTTCCCACCAGAGCACGATTCTTATCTCACATGCCCATAAGACCCTCACAACAACCCTCCAACAGAATTTCCCATGAGTATTTGGAAGTAAGAGAAGCCCCCAACCACTCCTGTATTGCTAGCTTCCCCCAGTTAGACCTGCATAGGGACCCTCCCATTTTCCCACTACCTTATTAATACCTTCTCTAATCACTGATGATAAAGTCCGAATTTGTCTTATCTGATTCCATAGTGAGAAGTGTTGATCATGCACTGCGCTCTCCTGAGTCCCAGTTTGGGTCTCATGTTAGAGGAACAGAAGGATCAGGTCCACCCAGGAGCAGAATGGGTAGATGGTGCCTTAAATAAAAATAATAATAAAAAAAAATGTTTCCCTTATATATCCAACCTAGTGGGAAGTAGCCACAACCTACCTGGCCCCATGTAAGTAAGACATAACATGATAAATACAATATACATAATGCACCTGGTGCATACATAATACAACAGATTACGTCATGCCTGAAACCATGTAGGTATTTACCATCCTTAAGATGCAGGTTACATGATTAGATCATACTTAATATACAGTATATAATTAGCCTGTTCATGTTTGTTGTTTTTGAAACATTTGGGTACCAAATACAGTTCTGACCAGTGAAATGTTCTTAGCTCCTTTGACCTCTCTGTTACCTGGCCACCATCAGCCTGTTTACCAGCAAAAGGTTAATGGCTTTCTAGCAGGGCCATCACAGAAAACTGTTTTCGCTCAACACTGAATGGATTTCACTTAACTTCTTTTGTTAGTTGTATATGGTGCTTTCCAGCTTAGCTGTTTACACCCAGGGCTGACTTAAGGGGTGAGAGAGTGTGGCACTAGGTTGCGGCACTGAAGCTTTGGCAGCCCAGTCCTGGTCCTCCTGCCCCCCAAGCAGCTCCACGTTCAGAGTCAGTGATTAGGGGTGCTGACCCAGTCCTGCCACCACGTAACTGCTGGCCCAGCCCCTCCACTCATGTCCCCACAAGCATGCTCCAGGCAATGGGAGAGGGGATGGGGGTGCAAAAGGAAAAGTTGCCGCAACCCCTCGAGCTGGCCCTGTTTACACCATCATGCACACAGCTTCAATAATAGGTATGATTTCTAATAATGCATTGGCCAGCTACTCAGGTAATATAAAACATAAATTCCCTACAGCAGGGGAAGGTATCTATGCAGGTAATGTGGATTCCAAAGCAGAATTAGGGCTGGTCTATGCTGCCACATGATTTGTAGCAATCGAAGGGAGATATGCAAATTACTTAAAATACCTTGTATATCTTCCTCCTATTGTCTACCTTCTACTTATCGGGATGTCTTCAGTAGCCTGAACTGAAGAGAAAGCCCTTTCCTTCGACTCAGGGCTACTCCTGCATGGGTGGTCTTCCAGCATTGGCGTCCTGATTGGCTGAACAGGTTTTACAGATTTGATCAGGGAGATCAGTCTGATGGTGGTGAATTTGCTGCTGTCAATGAAGATTAGCCCATAGCAAAGCTGAAGGAAGCATTATTCTGTTGATGTTGCCATGGCCATGCCAAGGGTTTGGTCAGGATAACTGTGGCACTCAGCTGTCAATCTTTCATACTCTTGACTGAAGTAGCTATGTCTACCTGCATGTTAAGCATAGACCCAAATGAAGTTTTTGTGAGTATCCTGCTGCCATGCACTAACAGGTCCCTACCAATTTTTAATCTGTTCTCATTTCAAATGCCTGGAAATAAGGCAATTTTTAAAATTATGAGTAATTAACCAATGGAGCAGTTTACAATGGGTCATCATAGACTTTCCATTACTGACCACTGTTAAACTCTGATTAGGTTTTTATATAAAAGATATGCTCTAGGAATTACTTTGGCTTCTGTTATGCACGAGGTCAAGTAGATGGTTGCTCTGGTCCCTTCTGTCCTTGAAATCAGTGAAAGTGTAGTATGGAATTTAATATGTGGTAACAAAGCCAAATAGATACTTAACGCATGGTGAGCTAGTGCGGGGTAGTTTAAAACCCTAGCTTGCCATGAAGTAAGTATGTGGAGACAAACTATCTTCCTCGTAGACTCATAGGCTATGTCCACACACAAAGTTTTATTTCGAAATAAGTCATTCTTCTTCGAGCGCTGCTCGGATGCATTCAGTAATAAGTGTCTCCGTGCCAGAGCACCGGATTGGTCAGAAAAACTTGTGCTAGCCTGTTAGAAGAGGGGAGGCGGCCACCGCCCCTTATGCCAGCTGTGGCTATATATATGGCCGCCTCCCTGCCCCCTCCTTAGTTTCATTTCTTCATCCTTGTGCTTCAGATCTGGAACGTCTGCTCCTTGTGAATTGCAAGCAGCCTGTTTCTTCACCTTCGATTCACTGTCCAGAGGGGCATATCTCTTTGTGGATCAACTTTACCATAAGAGCCCCAACACTGGACCGGAACATCGCGTCGACGATGCCGGCGTTTAAACCCTGTGCCGACTGTGGCAAGGCCTTACCCCAGGACGACCCCCACGGGAAGTGCCTCATGTGCCTGGGCAAAGACCACATGGTCTCAATATGTTCCATCTGTCTCTCCTTTAAACCTTGAATGATTAAGGAGAGGGAACAGTGATGCTGCGCCCTAGTCTCGGAGGAGGCTTGGCACCCTTCACCCGAGGCTTCAGGTTTGAGCCTGGCACTGAGACCCAGCTCGGCGCCGGAGCCTACGTGGCACAGTGCTACTGGTGGCTGCCGCCGCCGCACCACCTTGGTGCTGACTTCGGCACCGCAGCGCCTACCCGGTGCCTCAGCACCTCGGCACCGTTTGAGGTTGCCCTCAGTCAGTCCGGCACCATCGGCACCAGGCTCGCCTCAGCACCGTGCCATAGTGTCTTCGGTGCTGACGACATGATACAGCCCGGCCTCACTGGTGCTGACCTCACCCCGGCACTGGCTGACTCCACCCTTGGCACCGCAAAGCCCGGTACCGAAAGAACGGGAATCTTCCTGCCCAAGCAGTCCTCCCTCCCCTTGCGAGGACTTGGCCGTGACTCACGTGGAGTCACTTCTGGTGCTGTCCACCC
The DNA here is from genome assembly GCA_007922195.1 of Podocnemis expansa. Taxonomy (NCBI): domain Eukaryota; kingdom Metazoa; phylum Chordata; order Testudines; family Podocnemididae; genus Podocnemis; species Podocnemis expansa. The sequence continues at coordinate 39,482,796 of ML682004.1, read as the reverse complement.
CGGAAGTGGTGGAGGCAGCACGAGCCCTGCTGCTCCTCCCAACTCCCCCTGCCCCACTTCCAATCAGAAGGGGCAAACCGGCCTTCATTTTGAAGGCCTGGGTTCATCCGGGATGCTCACCCTCACCATCCAGCCCCCCGTCTTCCACCCCAGTGGGGGCTGACACCACTCCACTGACGGCACTGGGCCGGGAATCCCGATTCCCTTCCCCTGCCTCCAGCCTGGAAGAGGAAACTTCTAGGGGCTCCAAACGGCCCCGGCGTCGCACATCAGCACCATCACCCTTCCGGTTTCGGCCACAAGAATAATCCCCTGAGGGAACTCCCTCCCCTCCGCGGTGGGCCCTCGGTGCCGTGCTGTCTCCAGCACCAGAGTCCTTTGTGGGCAACCTCTTGGCACACTTTTATGGGCACCCTCTTGGCACACTTTTTCCACGGCGCCCTTAGCAGTCCCTCCCCACTGCACAGTCCCAGTGGCAGAGCCCAAGCTCCATCCTCCCGGTTTCGGATACAGCAAGCATGAGGTATTGAGTATCCAAGACAGACTACCCCTCGCTTGCTGGCCACCAAATCCTTCCTAGGGACGTGGTCCAGGTGGCAATGAGGGCTGGAGAGCCCCCTGGGACCCCCTACCCCCCCTCCAAGGAAGCTAGGGAGCTGGATCTGTTAGGCTGTAAGGTGTATTCTTCATCGGCCTTCCAATTACGAGTGGCAAACAACCAGGCTATAACCAGCAGATACTTGCTGGATGTCTGGGAGTCACTCGGGAATTTAGAAATATGCTTCTGCTTGAGACCAGGGACGAGTATGATGCCTTCCTAGAGGAAGGCAACATAATCTCACAGGACCTCCTCCTTTCGGCTCGCAATGCGGTGGAAACCACTGCCCAAAGCATGGCCTCAGCAGTTACCCTCTGCAGGATAGCATGGCTTAGGGAGGCTAGAGTGCCCCGTAACACACAGGAGACAGTTCTTGACCTGCCCTTTGAGGGGGATGTCCTGTTTCCCCCTGAAACCTTCTATGTGGTGGGCACAGCCTGGGACCCTCAAGGAGAGGCCTTCTCCCTTCTGGACCCAGCCCCCCAACTTAGCTCCCCACTTCCCCGGGCGGGACAGTCCCCTTTTTCCTTTCTGCTTTACTCATGGCGGGAACTGGGCCTTTGCCTCCCCTTTCCACAAGGAGGGGCCCCGCTGATCACCTCCACCCTCTTTACCCTTAGGGTGCAGGGGGACCTAGGTTGTCACTGCCGCAGATAATCAATCCCCCCCCCCCCCGCTTTCTTACTTAGGGAGGGCAGGTCTGGTGGGAACTTTCCCGGTCCTTCCTCATTTTTCCCCTTCCCCATTGCAGGAGCAAGACTTAGGTCGGGATGCCGGGGGCTGAAAATACGACGATGCCCGCCCATGGTGCTGGTATCCCAATACCGTAGCTACCCCCCACCCCCTCACTCCCTAAACAGCGACTTCCCTGAGGACGGAAACCACCCCTCTTCTATTCCTAGCAGCCTTCCTTCCCGAATATTCCTCAACGCGTTCCCCACCCTAACTCCTCACCGAGGGATGGAGGCACGTCTCATTTGTAGCCCAGCTACTGTGGGGCTCTGAGACGCACACATCTGAAGCTTTGAAGCATCTGAGGAAGTGGGATTTTCTCCCACATAAGCTCATGCAAAAAATAAATCTGTTAGTCTCAAAGTGCCACACGACTCCTTGCTGTTTTTTTTTGGACTAGACTAACACGGCTATCCCTTTGGTACTTGCAACAGGACTGTGCCTGTGGCTATGACGTGTGTCCCAGGTAGGCCCCCTCATGTCCGGGTCAGGGGAAGGGGAAGGGACACCCCTGGTCACACCATCGTTTTCTGTGCTGTGACTCCAACCCCCATTCAACAGGAATCTCTCCTGCACACTGAGGGGGACACATCTGTGTAGCAATACAGCTACCTGGATAGCCTTTCATCGGGAAGGTATCTTAGAGTGGTCTTACCCCTGCACAGGCCTCAGGCACGGCCCACCCCCCTCCTTTCCCACCCTTGCACGGTTCCATGTCTCTACCTTTGGGTGATTTAGTGGGAACCAGGGGCCCACTTCAGGAACCCTCGCCTTTGTCTACCCTATTCGAGGTAGCCCACTCTCCCCCAACCTCACCAAAGCATGGCCAGGGGCACCTCTTTGAACCCTGAGGGGGAACACCTTGCTAGGACCTTACGTTGGGAAACTGCGAAGGGTCTATCCCTCAAGTGCCCTCCCACCTATATTTTCCGCCTCGGTATTCACTGCCTTCTGGACAACTTTCTGTGTCAGACAGAAGGTCCCCTACTTCCGGGACACCTGCATAATCTTCTTGTTCTACAGTTCATTTCCCTGGCAGGACACGTTCCCCCCTCCCCCTTCTGCCCTGCCTTCTACGGGACCATCTCACGTCGCTGTGTGTAGTCCCTTAGTGCTACTGCTGTTCTCCCCAGGCATGTTGGTGGCGCCTTGCAGTTCTGCGGCCCCCTCTTTCCATTTCCAAGGACCCGCTGACACCCACTGTCATCTGATGGCGTGATACACAGAGAACCATTTCTATACAACATGTAACAGTTTAGGGTTGTACCCTTTTATTCACCCTCTTGCTCCCTCAGAGGAGAAAACTTCGTTGGGTGCTCTGATCCCGGGGTGTTCTTCAGATGTGGCAGCTACCACCCTCTTACTGTCCCTTTCTCTAGCTTAGGAAGGAACCTTCCTTGGCAGCGGAGTTCTTTGATGTCCATGTATTGAAGAGTTCTCCTTGGCGCCCTGGCATGGCAAAGTGGTAAATGTTATCCATCCAGCAAGCACTATAGGTACTTAGTCCACGGCCTTTCATAGCTCTCCTTCGATTCCTTTGGTTGCTGAGGGACTGACTAGAAGGTAGTAAGAGTTCTCCCTGTCCCTCTTCTTCCCCCTCATGCCTTAGTGAGAGCTTCGCGATGCAAACCCTGCAAGCTTAGGCCAGCGGGGTCCTTCTCTACATTATAGCACCATGCATGCCCTAGTAGAACCATCTCGTCAGCACTGCCTCTGGGCACCTTGCTGTTAGTGACCTTTCCCAGAACAAAAAAACAACAAGGAGTTGTGTGGCACTTTAAGACTTTCCCAGAACCTCTCTCCTGCGGGAACTTGGTCGTGGTGCCTGTTTGGCTGAAAACGTACACTTCCGCACTGCTAGGTCATTAATTAGCATGCTGTAGGCCCCATCCTGCTTGACTCAACTCTGTATGCCACGGCTTAGTGTCCTGTGGTCTTCTCAGTCACCCTCGAGCCCATCTTATGAACTTTTATCCTCATTTCTCTCTTTCAACCAGACGGCCTGCTTGGCCTCTTCCTAGATAAGCGGCATTGTCATTCCCGTACTTCTCCCTGCATACTCAGCAGTCGCCAGATCAGTCCATGCCTATGTGGCTGCAAAGCCTTTGGGTGCTCTATGCCTCCCCTTTCTTTGTTCTTGTGTGAGACACACCCATATGGCTAGTCTCTTTTGCTAGCTTTAGTGTTCTCTTCAAGCCCATGTGACATGGCCTATGCCCAGACATTATAGTCAGCTGGTTACATTCCACATTTTCCCTCCTATGCAGGGCTCCCATGCAACCCATTTTTTTAGGTTGCTTCCCTTTTTCTCCAGCTCAGGTGACCTTGTCCAGCCTGCTTATGCGTTCTGCTTCGGTGGGTTTGGTCTTGCCCAGTTCTGGATTGACCCTCAGCTCTTGCTTCTTCTGGGCCGTCAAGGCCTGCTCGCCTCTTTACTCTGGTGAGCATCTTGCTGTGGGGCCTCTACCTTACAGGGCTTGTTGCTGTGCTGAAGGTAGAAGTACCAACTCCACCCACCATCCATCAGCATGGCGAGTAGTCACCTATTACTGAATGCATCCAAGCAGCACTCGAAGAAGAACGGTGGGTTACTCACCAGTAACCGTCCTTCTTTGAGATGGGCTGCTCAGATCCATTCAGGTCCCTCCCCTCCCTCCTTGCTTCTGGAGTTGGCGACTCTAAGGAACTGAGGAGGGGGTAGGGAGGCAGCCATATATATAGCCATGGGTGGCGTGAGGGGCGGTGGCTGCCTCCCCTCTTCTGACAGGCTAGGACAAGTTTTTCTGACTAATCTGGTGTTCCAGCACGGAAACACCTATTACTGAATGGATCCAAGCAGCCCATCTCGAAGAAAGATGGTTACTGGTGAGTAACCCACCATTTCAAAATGACTTATTTTGAAATAAAACCCTTAAATCGAAACTACTTATTTTGAATTTAAAAAAAAATAATTCAAAATAAGTAAAGCCCCTCCAATTGAAATAGCATGCCCTGTGTATGGACTAGCTATTTCGATTGCTGGAGAGGGGCACCCTGGGAGGTGTGGCAACATGGCCCCTGGCGGGCCATGTTGCCACCCAATCCCCT
>ML682004.1:39425889-39470432 GCA_007922195.1 Podocnemis expansa | reverse complement strand
AGGCTTCCCATGGTTTGAACCTAACAACTGCTCTGATTTGCTGTTACTGTATGACCTGATCCTCTGTTTTACACCCCCTTGCATTTAGTTTAATTCCATTCTGTAAGTTCACCCATCTTTGAAGCATCTGACGAAGCGGGATTTTCTCCCACAAAAGCTCATGTGAAAAATAAATCTGTTAGTCTTAAAGTGCCACACGACTCCTTGTTTCTTTTCTTTAGTGGTACTAATATGTCTTTTGAAAATTCAGTTGCTTCTGTTTTGGTTTGCTTGGTGTTGGGACAATAGAATCCCTTTATACCCTTGTAGAAAGAGCTTGGATAGGAACTTAAACTGAGCCTCTAGAGTGAAAAGCAGTCTCTGCTACATTAAGAATATTTTTTCATCTGACAACTTTTTATGCTGATGTGACCTTGGTATTCTCTAGGGCTCCTTTGAACTGTGTGTAACTTTTGACATGCATATTACAATCCTTATTCCTTACAAGCAAAGTGAAGCCACTAAAGACTTTATCGAAGACACATCATTCTTCAGCTTTCACATACAGTTGAGTGTTTTGGACCAGCTCTTGGTAACTTTTATGGCTGACTCTGACTTTGCAGTGCCTCTGTTGCACCTCTATCATTAGTTGGGGCTATTCTGGTGCACAAAATTCACTTTTTTTATTTTAAGGCACAAGAAGTAAAATTCTCCATCTTCTTGCTGCGTACTTCAGTCCACCAACTTATTTGTGCCCATTCCTTTGCTGTCAGATCCTTCGGCTTCAGACTTTGAAAAAAAAATCTCTTTCTGATGGTACAAATGCAAGGGACTTTGCTCCTGTTTGGGATGTAAGGCAATTTTAAAATCCTTTCATCTATGGTGAAATGAAATCCCTCCCTCTATCCTACCACTAACGAAGAAGTAACTTATGAGACACTTTTTGGTTATGTCAGGATTTGGTCTTTGCAAGTTTGTTCATGAGTGGGGGATGTTTTTCTGTTTATAATCCTGAAGTTAACGGGGAATGGGGTGGACATATGGAACTAACTGCTCAGGAGTGTGTCCCTTTGTTTAGATCACAGGAGGTACAATTTATGCTGTAACAACATGATGTAACTAGATTTGTTCTGGGATGGAAATAACAGCTACACAGCCTAACTGGCCCAATTAGCTGTAATAACATGCAAAATGGTGGCTGGTGATGGCTTAAGTGCCAAAGCTTTATTAGGACATCAGGATTGCCCTTTGGCCTTTCCAATTCTACCTGAGATGAGTCAGGAAGGAGGACGCCAGCAGAAAATGCAAGAAGGAAGATGCAACAGGAGAGACAATTGGCAGGGGAAAGTAGGGCAATCGGCCCGGTGTCTTAGGTGCCTGCACACAAATGCAAGGATCCTGGGAAACAAGCAGGAAGAATTGGTAGTACTGGCACAGACAAGGAACTGTGACTTAATTGGAATAGCAGAGATGTGGTGGCACTGCCATGGATGGGTATAAATTGTTCATGAAGGACAGGAAGGGAAGAAGAGATGGAGGAGTAGCACTATTTGTAAAGAGCTTTATGGCTGTTTGGAGCTCCACCATGAAAGTGGAGACAAGCCTGTTGAAAGTCTGTGGGTTAAGTTTAGAGGAGAGTGCAATAAGGGTGATATTATGGTGGGTGTCTATTGTAGACCTCTAGACCAAAAGGAGGAGGTAGAGGAGGCATTCTATGGACAACTGGCAGAAGTTTCCAAAACATGGGTCCTGGTTCTCATGGGACACTTCAGTTGCTGACATCTGCTGGGGCTGGGAATATAGCAGTGCACAGACAATCCAAGAAGTTTTTGGAGAGTGTTGAGGACAACTTTCTGGTACAAATACTGGAGCAACCAACTAGGGGTCTTGCACCTCTTAACCTGCTGTTCACAAACAGAGAAGAATCGATTGGGAAGGTAGCAGGGACTGGCAACTGGGGTAACAGCGATGATGAGATGGTAGAGTTCAGGATCCTAATCAAAGGAAGAAAGGAAAGAAGCATGACACAGACCCTAGACTTCAGAAAATAAGATTTTGGCTCCCTCAGGGAACTGATTGGCAGGATCCCTTGGGAGGCTGATCTGAAGGGGAAAGGTGTCCAAGAGTGCTGGTGGTATTTTAAAGAAACCCTACTAAGAGCACAGGAAGATACCATTCTGATGTTCAGAAAGAACAGCAAATATGGAAGGTACCCAATGTGGCTTAGCAGAGAACTCTATGGTGAGCTGAAACACAAAAGGGAAGCTTACAAGAAGTGGAAGCTTAGACAGCTGACTAGGAAGGTGTATAAAGATGTTGATTGGGCTTGCAGGTGTAAAATCAAGAAGACCGAAGGGCAGTTGGAGTTGCAGTTAGCAAAGGATGTGAAGGATAATAGGAAAGGGTTTTTCAATTATGTTGGTAAGAAAAGGAGGATCAGGGATGGTGTAGGTCCCTTACTGAATGGGGCAGGTATCCTCATGGTGGATGATGAGGAATAGGTTGAAGTACTCAATGCTTTTTGCCTCAATCTTCACAGGCAAGGTCAGCTCCCAGGCTATTACACGGGGTAACACAGAATGGAGAGAAGGAGTGTGGCCCTCGGTGATGGAAGTTCAGGTTAGGGACTACACAGAGAAGATGGATGTGCACATGTCTATGGGGCCAGATGAACTGTATCTGAAGGTGCTGAGGGAATTGGCCAATGTGATTGCAGAGTTGCTAGCCATTATCTTTGAAAACTTGTGGTGAATGGGGGAGGTCCTGGATGATTGGAAAAAGACAAATATAGTGCCTATTGTCGAGAAAGGGAAAAAGGAGGACCCAGGGAACTATGGACCAATCAGCCTCACCTCAGTCCCTGGAAAAATCATGGAGCATGTCCTCAAAGAATCCATTCTAAAACACTTGGAGGAAAATAGAGTGGTCAGGAACAGTCAACATGGATATACCAACAGCAAATTGTGCTTGACAAACCTGATTGCCTTCTATGATGAGATAACTGGTTATATGGATGTGGGAATAGCGGTTGACATGATATACCTCGACTTTAGCAAAGCTTTTGATATGGTTTCCCACAGCATTCTTATCAGCAAGTTAAAGAAGTATTATTTGGATGAATGGACTGTAAGGTGAAGAGAAAGCGGGCTAGATCATCGGGTTCAGCAGGCAGGGATCAATGGCTCAATATCTAGTTGGAAGCCAGTAACTAGTGGAGTGCCCCAGGGGTAGGTCCTGGGTCTGGTTCTGGTTCTGTTCAACATCCTCATTAATAATCTGGATGATAGGATAGATTACACGTTCAGTAAATTCACAGACTGACACCAAGCAGGGGGGAATGGTAAACACACTGGAGGGCAGAGATAGGATTCAGGGAGACCTAGAAAATTGTAGCTTTGTGCCAAACAAAATCTCATGAGGTTCAACAAGGAAAAGTGCAAAGTCCTGCACTTAGGACAGAAAAATCCTATGTACTACTACAGGCTGGGGACTGATCAACTAAGTAGCAGCACTTACACTTACAGAAGGACCTGGTGGTTATGGTGGATGGGAAGCTGGGTATGAATCAACAATGTGCTCTTATTGCCAAAAAGGCCAATGGCATGTTGGGCTGCATCAGTAGGAACGTTGTCAGCAGATCACAGGATGTGATTATTCCCCTCCATTTGGCTCTGGTGAGGCCACATCTAGAATGCTGTGTCCAGTTCTGGGCTCCACACTACAGAAAGAATGTGGACAAGTTAGAAAGCGTCCAGCAGAGGGCAACAAAAATGATTAGGGGGTTGGGGCACATAACTTACGAGGAAAAACTGAAGGAACTAGACTTATTTAGTCCGCAGAAGAGAAGACTGAGGGAGATTTGATAGCAACTGTGAACTACTTGAAGGGGTGGTCCAAAGATGAAGAAGCAGCTAGGCTGTTCCTACTAGTAACAGAGGACAAAACAAGGAGCAAGGGTTCCAAGCTGCAGCTGGGGTGGTTGAGGTTGGATATTAGGAAAGACTTTCTTACTAGGAGGATGGGGAAGCATTGGAACGGCTTACCTAGGGAGGTGGTGGAATCTTCATCTTTGGAAACATTCAGGCTATGTCTACATCAAAAATCTTAGTTTGGACTTGATTAGTCTGAACTAAGTAGTTCAAAAGTTAGTTTGACCTAAGCACATTTTTTAGTTCACACTAACTTTTAGTTCAAATTAGCTGTGCTATTTTTAGTTTGAACTAACTTTTTAGTTCAAACTAAAAAAGTGTGGCTAGTTTGAACTAAAGTTAGTTTAAACTAAAAAGAAACCGCTCTTAGTTCTAACTAACCACTAGTTCAAACTTATTTAGTTCATACTAGCATGTCTCCATTGGGCTAGTTCGAACAAAAATGTAGATGAGTTCAAACTAAGCAGTTAGTTCGGACTAACCAGCCGACAAGGCCATAACTAGGCCAGGGCAAGCGGGGCAATGTCCCAGGTGCTGAATTTTAGAGGGCACAGGGGACAGATCTGGCTTCCCACAGAGTCTGGGATGGATCTGGATCCATCCCCAGCTGCCACAGGGAGCTGGATCTGTCCCCTGCACCCTCTAAAATTCAGTGCCTGGAACTTCTGCCAGCACCACTGCTGGGGGCTTCCTGTGCTGCCTTGGGCTTGCTGCCACCTTCCAGTGGTGGCTGTGGACAATTCCAGTTCCCCAGTGTGACCCCAGCTGGAGGAAGCCCCTGCCACTGCCTCCAGTCCACAGGGATCTGGATCTGTCACCAGACAGCACTGGAGGTGGCAGGAGCTTCCTGCTACCTCTGGTGGCAACTGGGAACAGATCCTGATCCCGATCCCCTTAGCCTGCTGGTGGTGGTTGGGAGCTCCCTGCTGCTGGAACGGGACCTGTGCCAGATCAGGGCCTGGAGGGCAGGGGTGCATGCGGGGCTGCTTACCCCAGGTATGAAAACTTCTAGTTATGGCTCTGCCAGCTGAACTAACTAGTTCAAACTAACTTTTGATTAGTTCAAACTAAAATTTTCTTTAGTTCAAACTAGGCAAAGGCTAGTGTAGACAGGGTTCAGATTAGTCCGGATTAAGCTTGCTTAGTCTAGACTAATTTGCTAGTATAGACTAGCCTTAAGGCCCAGTTAGACAAAACCCTGGCTGGGATGATTTAGTGAGAATGGTCCTACTTTTAGCAGGGGGGTGGTCTAGATGACCTTATGAGTTCCCTTACAACCCTATGATTCTATGATATATACTCATTTTTTTTCAATATCCCTTGTGGGAGAATAGAGTAGAAAAAAATAGTATATAAAAAACAACACTCTGTACCTCTTGCTATAGCCCTGAGCAAAGCTGGTAGAAGGCACTGTATCACTCCAAGAGTAGCTGGGGGGGGGGGGTGCTTTTTCTCTGAGTCACAATTCCTTCCATGCTTCTCTTGACTGCTGGTCTAAGCAAAAATAAATTACTACCTTTTATGCTAGCTCAGCACCACTGGTGATCAGGAAAGAAGGATAAGCCAAGGCTTCCACCATTTTTTCCCCCACAGACAGCTTGTGAGGGTAACCTATGTAGGAGTATAAAAGGGATTCTTGTTTTCTATGTGGAAGTGTGCAACAATTAATAGCCCAGCTTCTAGGCCTGGATGTTTAATATTATTTAGGTACCTAACTCCTCTATTAAAAGTAATGAGAGTTAGAAGCCTAAATACCTCTGAGGATCTGAGCCTCAGTGTTTACTCTCCATAGCATTATTCATCCAACCTCAAAGTAACTGACAAACTTTCATGGCACCTGTATGAATTTCACAGCAGTTGAGATCCTGCATTTCCTCACCCTTACTTTCCACTGCCCTTCCTGTTTCTAGCACCAAAGCAGTGTCCGGCTGTTTTCCTGTTATATCTTTGGCTAGGGCAGAAGCAGGAAGTGATGAAAATATTAGAAAAATCTGTTCTCAGTGAACATTCTGGTAACTTGCAGATAGTTTTTCTAAGTTAAAAAACAGCTGCCTGTGACAAGGGGAGGTACTCTCCATGAATAGCTAGAAACCAGTTTGTCCATGACCACTTATGCAGGCCTGGGTGGGTGATCAGTAAACTTTATTAAGTCAATTTTGGTTTGAGGGAACTACAGAGGGAGACAGGAAGCTCCTGTGAAGGGGAGATCAGCCTGAGCCAGACAGCAGAACAGGAAGCCTGGATGGTAAACTCTCTGGGGAATCTGCTGTGGTAGGGAGCATTTAAGAGGAACTCCTGGAAAGGAGGAGGCTTCTAGACAAAGGCCTGTGGCCAGCAGGCATCCCAAAGGACCTAGTCTCAGCCAGAGCTGTAATGTGGTGAGCCGGCACCCAGGGCATGTTCCAATTGGAACGTGCCCCTTGCCATTAACAGCGCTTGAGGCCAGCCCTGTGAAATGTGCCTTTTAAATGAGTGGCTCTATTAAGCTGCTTCAGTGCTCCACGGCAAAGCCCCATTGGCCCCGCCATAGTTCGGTCCTGGTTTCAGTCAGGGATCCCTCAGACATGGGTCAGAAGCACATCATGGCAAAGATCATATGCTGTCCCAGGAGAAGAGCTGCAGTGAAGAGACCTGCCTGGACTCCCCAGAGTCCCACGAAGTATGTTAGTTGGGGGGGGGGGGGAGGGAGGAGAAAGAGGTCTAACACTAGGGGCAGAGATAGAACAAAGGACCCTGGAAGAAGGGGACAGAGGAAAGAACAATGAACAATGGTTTCAGGTTGGAGCTGGGGAAGTCTAGGTTGGATATTAGGAAAAACTTTCTCACTTGTTGTCATATTGTAGGAGAATTATAATCAATAATAACAGGCAGCATGCTCCGAGCTTTGTATGGAAGCTTTACTGAAAGAGAATTGAGAGCAGACGTAACCAGACAGACAGGTTTCCTAAGCATTATAACAACCCTCCCATTTATCACTATGACAGCCCCAATGACCCTAGGTAGTCCAAAACACCACATGTTCGGCCCCCTCTCCTGGAAGGAATAAGCACTGAACTAGGAGATGAGGGTAGACTGCCCTATCTCCTATCTCCGGTGGACTCCCAGGGAATTATTCTACCCCATGACAAGGGGGTCACCACTAGCTAAAGATCCAGCTGATTAGGAGGCCTTCTCTCTCTGGGTGGATTATAGCGAACTCCTAGTGTACCCACACCAGGAAATGGTATTGATGGTGGTGTGACCACAAGAAATGGAGATGTAGCCAGAACTGGAGAGGATGTTGTGTCTGGTTGGTCCAGGGAGGAGGCCAAAGGCATTGAAGAGGTGGCTGGAGCAGGAGAGACATGAACAGCTGTTTCATGCCCCAGTGGTATATCTGCAAGGGTGAAGTCAGTTACATCAGTTGGAGGTGCATCCTCTGGATGGGTGTGACTGAGTAAGAATTGGTCTACATGCCATCGCCAAACCAGGCTACCTGCCATCTGGACAGAGTAGAAAACAGGTCCTGTCTGGGTGATAACTGTTACTGGAATCTGTTAACTCCGCAAGCACAGTTAAAGTGAGGACAGGCTGTGTAATACTGAAGGTGCAAGTCCTTCGTTCTCAGTGCACGTCTGATGATCTGGTCCTGCCGTTCGCACTGAACCACTTGTTGTGTTTCTCATGGTTTCAACAAAGCAAAGCAAGATTGCAACTGCCATCCCATCATAAGGAAACCTGAGGACACTTAGGGTATGCCCACACAGGCTTTTTATTTTGAAACAACAGAGGTTGTTTCGAAATAAGAAGCAGGATGTCCACACGACGTACCGTTATTTCAAAACCATTAAACCTTGCATCTAATCGAAATAGCCATTTCGAAACAACATGTCTGAATGGCCTTGTTTCGAAATAACCATTTCGAAACAAGGGCTATTTCGAAAACAGGCTTTCCCTTAATTCGCATTAAGAAACTGTTAATTTGAATTAACTTATTTCAAAATAACTCATTTCAAAATGGGTTATTTCGAAATAATGATGTATGTGTGGACATAGCCTTAGTTGTAGCCTGTGGCTTGTTTCTGTAGGATAACAAGAAGTTGTCCAGATGCTTCTGAAGAGGTGAACATCCCCTCACAGATTTTAGGGCTTGCTTTGTAGTCTGTATGAACCAATCAGTGAGTCCATTGGTGGAAAGATGATATGGTGCTGTATTCCAGTGGCCTTCATAAAAGTTTCAAATTCCTGAAAAACAAACTGCGGTCCATTGTCACTCACCAGCTGTTCCAAAAGACCATAACAACTAAAGAAGCCACATAGTTTCTGGATAGTTTTCTTTTTTTATAGTAGTGGACTTCATTACAGAGACTTCTGGCCATTTAGCATGGGCATCAACAACAAATAAAAAACATGCATTCCTCAAATGGGCCAGCAAAATCAACATGAATATGTTGCCATGGCGTTTTGGATCAACTTCATGGGTGAAAGAATGCCAACCGAGGTGTGTTCCAGATACTCTGGCATGAGGTACAAGTTCTAGCCATTTCTTTGATGGCCCTGTCCAAGCCTGGTCACCACAAACAGCTCCGTGTGATTTTCTTTCATGTGTACAACGCCGCAGTAACTTGAACGGAGCTCTTCCAACAAACATGGTGTTAATGAAGGTGGGATAATGACACACATACCCACAACAAATACCCAGACTGGGTTGATAACTCCATGTTCCTAGACATATAGGGGTGGAAGTCAGGTGAGACCTGGGAGTCAGGTAGGAATGTTCTATGCATCACAAAATCCATAACTTGAGACAGTACTGGGTGATGACATGTCACGCTCTTCACTTGAATAGCCATGACAGGTGTGTTTTCCATCTGTTCAAAGTAAAAGATTCCTTCCTGACCAGGATCTTGACGATGTACAGGTAAGGGTAACCTTGAAAAACTGTCAGCATTGCAATGCAAAAAGGATTGCTTGTATTTGCTCTCATATGTGTGTCCAGAAAGTATCAATCCCCATCATTGCATATGACTAGTTACCAAAGGTAGAATGCCTGTGTGTGGCCCCAAAATTGATGACAGGGGTCAATGGTCAGTGAGAAGTGTGAAATTCCTTCCCCACAGGTACTGGTGAAATATTCAAATGCCAAAAAACAACACCCAGTGCTTTGCATTCGATTTGGGCATAGTTAGTTTCTGCTTTGGTCAGGGTGCATGAAGCAAAAGCAATAAGCCTCTCTTTAACTGAAGGCATAATGTGTGACAATACAGCTCCAACTCCATAAGGGGAGGCATCACAGGCCAACTGTAAGGGTAGAGATGGATCAAAATGTGTCAGAACCCTAGAGTTTACTAATCCAAGTTTAGCTTTGTTAAATGCAACATCACAGGCTTTGGTCCAGTTCCAGCCATTGTTCAGCCCAAGGAGCTCTTGTAGGGGTCTCAGGAGTGTTGCTAACTGTGGAATAAACATGCCATAATAGTTAATAACCCTAAAAAAGAGAGACGTTGGCTTACATTATGAGGAAGTGGAGTTTCCACGATAGACTTAACCTTGGCTGGAGACTTTGGAGAATATCAGCATCAATTATATGTCCTAAATATTCAGCTGAGGGCTGGAAAAATTTACATTTGTCTTGGTGAACATGGAGACCATACACTTCAAGTCTTTGAAGAGTAGCTTTCAAGTTCATGAGGTGTTCCTCTTCCTCATTTTTGCCAGTGACCAGGATGTCATCCAGATAGCACTGTATTCCTGATAAGCCACTCAAAATCTGGTCCATTGCCCTCTGAAACAAAGCGGGGCTGAAGTAATTCTGAAAGGTAAAGGGCAGTATCTGTACAACCCTTTATGTGTTATGATAGTAAAAAACTCGTGAGATTTTTCTGCCACGTGCATCTGTAAGTATTCTTGACTCAAATCAATCTTGCTAAAAATTTTTGTTCCCCAGCCAAATCTGCGAAGATGTCCTCAATGTGGGGAAGAGGATATTGTCCCACATATAATGCTGGGTTGAGAGTGACCTTGAATTCTCCACAGATCTGAATGGAGCCATCCTTCTTCACTGTTGGAATAATGGGTGTTGCCTACTGGCTGTGAGTAACTGGCACTAAGACTTCTGCATGGGTAGGTCCCCCTCTGGAATGGGTGGGCCCCCCAATACCCACCCCCAGACACACACACACACACAGACACAGGTGCGTGCATGCGTGCGTGCACACACACACACACACACACACACACACACACACACAAAACCCCCAACAACCCCCCAAAGCTCTTACCTGTGCTCTTTGCAAGCTGCCTGACCAGCCACAAGCTGCTCCGCCCTTTTGGGGGAAGATTCACAGACTCCCAGCCTGCCTCAGCTCTCTGCTGGCTAGGTTATGGTGGAACAAGGTTTAAGGTGGAGCCACTGGAACTCTGCATTCTGGCTCCTTGTGCTATTTTTAGAGGGGCCCTGGAACGCAGCGTTCTGGTGCCTTCCTCTATTTTTAGGGCCTGCGGAATGCTGCCAGCCTAAAAATGGCAAGCCCTGGAACTGCATTCTGATACATTCCTCCTTACATTAACCCCTGACTGGAATGGGTTACCAAGGGATGTGGGGGAATCTCCATCTTTGGAAACTTTTTAAGGCCCAGTCAGACAAAACCTTGGCTGGGATGATTTAGTGGGAGTAGTCCTTCTTTTAGCAGGGGTTGAACTAGATGACCTCATGAGGTCCCTTTCAACCCTAATATTCTATGATTCTATGAAGGGCCTGGTTGCAAGAGAGTAATGAAATCAGTCGGAGTACATGAACTAAGAACGACCCAGTCAGCCTAGCTTGGAAGTTGGAATGAGAGTGTCAGTGTTCTGTATTGGCTTTTCTGTTAGTAAAGACTCTACAAGTAGGGTTTTTTTTTTGTTGTTGTTGGTTATTTTACTAGCTGTTTGGACTTGATACTCTGGGTGGGGGAAAACCAGCAAAGGGCTCATCTGCAACACCATGCCTGCCCACAAGGATCAGATTAGAATGCTGACACCCTCCTGGCTATATATCTATAAGTGTGTCTGGGATTTTTGAAAGAGAGTCCTGATCACTTAACTTCAATAACATTTGAAAGGTTAACTTCCTCTAAATTCCTTTGACAACCTTCATCCAACATAGTAACAATATATATATAACTCTTATAAAGCACTTTTCAACTACAAAGCAGTTTTCAAACTATAAGTAGTTTTGGCTTCACCTCCATGACAAAACCCTGTAGCATTTGTCATCTTTAAATGAAGCCTTCCAAGGACTCCATTCCATCTTATTCCTTCAGCCTGACACATTGCCATTAAACTGTTCTTTTGTCTTGCGGCCTATAAGGAAGGTATAGACAAACATAACATCAATTGAAATTGCATAGCAGTAGACAGTTTGATCCTGAAATTAATCTGACCTGAGTTTTTCCCAGTGAACAGAAATACTTTTCATGAAATATTAATTGGCTAGCATTGCCTCTTATAATTAAAAATATAATCTATTAACACTTCTGTAATTTAGGATTCTGAAGGCACAGAACTTGATTCTCTTCCATTTCATGCTGTTGCAAATTGGGAGTAATTCCAGTTCAGTGTGTTTACATTGGTGTAGAAGTGGTCTAAGTGGAAGGCAGATCACCTTTATATTTTGAGATAAACAGTATGTGACTTTTCCAATAATCAATAGTACTCAAAGACCTTCAGACTTATTTTTCACTTTTTAAAAGTTCTTTCAGTTTATTGACTGACTGTTTTAAACTTTTTTTGTTACTACTCAAACTAGGTCAAGTTTATTTTGGGTTCAACTCTACTGATGCCACTGGAATTATGTCAAAAATTAATTTGCTTCCTTGTTTCAAATTACTCATTTGATTATTCATACACATCCTATAGACCCTTCCCTACTCTGAGGTAAAATTGCACCTTACTCTCTTTCCCCACAATATGCATTATGCTTTTTGCTTCATTTTATTGTAATAATTTTGCTAATGCTAACTTATTTTATATATTCCAAAAAGGTAGCTGTGTTAGTCTTTAAAAGTGCCACACGACTCCTTGTTTGTCTTGCTCACCTAGACTAACGAATTTATTTATGGCATGAGCTGTCATGGGAGAAAATCCCACTTTGTCAGGTGCTTTAAGACAGGGAATTTATAAATTATTTATAATAAATTCCCCATCTTCAAGAATCTGACAATGTGGGATTTTCTTCCATGAAAGCTCATGTGCTAAATAAATCTGTTAACCTTTAGAAGTGCCACAGGCCTCCTTGTTTGTATTTTATAGAGTCATTCCATTGCTATTTGACCTCACCTATGTAGCAAATGAAAATGCCTGCAGAACATCTTGTTTGTATACTGTTATACTTATGTATCAATAATTTAAGAGCCTTTCACACCACTTCTCTGCATGTCCTTCACAGTAATTTCCACTTAACCATCATAATGGTGCTGGCCAATGGGTGAGTTTAAAGGACTGTCAGGATTTCCATTATTAAATCTGGCTTCCAGACTATAATAAAAGGGCTCCTTCCATACCCTTCAGCTCTGCCTGTTCCTCTGGTTATAGTTGAAAACTTAACACTGGTTTCCCTAAGCTTGCTGTCCAACCTCTGACAGTGACTACAGAATCCTCCCTGCCTTGCTTCTTTGTCTACCTCTGCCAGCTGCTCTTCTCCCACTTTCTCTTAACTTCAGGCAATAATCCAATAATTTTTGGGGTGCTCAAAATCCCTGACTAGAATAGTGTTCTGTTATTTTATATGTATCTCTCTGTCTCAGATCTTGTAGATGCATTGCAAATGGCAATCAATTTAAATGTTCCATCAAGGCAATGAACCAAGAAGTCCTCCTCCACTTACCAATAAGAGTGGGGCTGACTTTTTTGCATACCTCACTGACACTGAGTAATATCTGAGTACTCCCCATTGAAACCAACCAAAACTCATTGTGAGCAAAGGTGGCAGAAGTGGAGCCTTTAGAAACTTGAGATCCAATGATCAGAGAAACTGTGTTGTTATACTGAGAAAGCTCCAGCAGCATCTGGGGGAGCTGAAGCGACAAAGAAAAGAAAAGAAAAGAAAAAGCTGGATGGCTGAGAGAGAAGCTGATGTGATGTGTAGCTGGGGACTGTGTATGATCAAAGGGATAAAAAATAATGCAAGTACTGCAATCCTTTTTCACAGCTCTACCCCAACAATGGTTTCTTCTCCCAAAAAGAATGTAGGTGGACCTTTTTTGCATGAAATAGTCATATAGAGAGAATTAGAACCTAGTTCTACTATATACTGCTATCCAAACAATCTGACACCCACTTCTTAGTGGGGGTACATTAGCAGAAGGAGGAAGGAAAATATAGGTCCTGTACTTAGTGGAGAAGGCGAGATAGTAACTGATGATATAAAGAAGGCTAAGGTGTTGAGCATATTTTTTGCTTTATTCTTCACTAAAAGTTAATGACGATCAAATATTCAACTCAACATTAAGAAGCAGGAAGGAATGCAAACCAAAATGGGAAAAGAACAAGGTAAAGAAAATATAGATGTATTCAAGTTGGCAAGGGTTGATGAAATTTATTGTACAGTACTTAAGAAACTAGCTGGTGCTAGTTGCTCATTTCATTAATGAATCCAATATTGGAGGGGTGAGTATGATTATAAAATTTTGCTGAAGACATCAACCTGCGAAGGGTTGTAAACACTTTGGAGGAGAGGATTAGAATTCAAAATGGGCTTGAAAAATTAGAACATTTGTCTGAATTCAATAATTACAAATGCAAAGTATTTCATTTAGGAAGGAAAAATAAAATGGAACACGGCATTCTGGTGCATTCTTCTATTTTTAGGGGTGCCGGAATGCTGGGCCTCCTAAAACTACTGGGCCCCAGAATGCAGCATTCCAGCTCCATTTTCTATTTTTAAGGAGCCCAGAATGCTGTCCCCCTAGAAATGGTGGCCCCTGAAACTGTGTTCTGGTGCATTCCTACTTACGTTAACCCCAGTGGGTGGCTGTGGAATCTGCAGCATTGGAGGCTTTTAAGTATGGATTAGACAAGCATCTCTTAGGGATGGTGTAGCTAAAGGTAGAGGACCTAGTGGCTTCTTGAGGCCTTCATGTCTGACTTCACAAGGTGTTAGGCATTTGAGAGTCAGGCTTCTAGTTTCTGGCACTCTGGGTAAGTGGTAACCTGAAGCAGCAACAGTAGGGATGTGCCATCATACTAGGAGAGAAAATATCAATTGTTCCTTCTGGCCCTATGGCTCTTTGAAAATGCAGCACAGTAGTGAACTCTGGTAAGCTTTGCTCAGCCAGGAAAAGCAGAAAGAAGGGTACAATGCCTATAAGCAAAAGGTAGGCAAGATTGCTGAGTTGTGTCAGCCTTCATAGTAACATCAAGCATATGTCTTGAATCAAGAGTACCAGAAGAGAAGAAGGAACAGCAATGTGAGTCTTGACTGTCTATTAGGGACATCATGTGGGGAGCTTTATCATCACTCCAGCTTGTAACTGGACCCTAGAAGCAGAATGAAAATTATGTAAATCCTGTGAAGACTGTGTCCAACAGAAGCTGTTCAACAATATTCTTCCTCTGGTACAACAAGAACTCATTTAATGTAACTGCTTGAGGCCCAAGAAGTGCAAAACAGATGTAAAAAGTAACGAACATAACAGCCAAACTCATGGGTGCACATGATGTTTGGGCAAGTAGATATACATAATGATAAAACATGGCATTTACAGTTATAGAATGATAAGTGTTCTGTTGTATTTGACAGTATATGACCCAATTTTTAGTTTTCTGTAAGTTGAATTACTGGTCCCTGTTTTAAGTCACTTGAAACTTTCCTGTCAGTTGCTCATTATTTGCTCAGATGGCTGAGTTGGAATGGCCATTTGGACTAATCACTGGAAGGTTGTTGTTTGATCACATGACTAATGTGTTAGCATAACTGATACATGCATATCTGTGTATGCTATACAGGGTGTCTGTAGGAGCAGTAATCCTTGTACACTGCTGTAACAGGGTCCCTTTACCTCTAAGAGGGGGAGGGATGGCCCATCAGGGTCTCTAGCCCCACTCGGGCGAGGCTACCAAGTCTTTGGTCCCTTCCCCCCAGCCTTGACCTCCCTAACCGCAACTTGAGACCATTGCTCCTCATTCTGTCCTCTGTTATTACCGAGAACAGTCGAGCTCCATCCTCCTTAGAGCATCCCTTCAAGTAGTTGAAGGTTGCTATCAAATCCCCCCTCAATCTTCTCTTCTGCAGACTAAATAAGCCTAATGCTCTCAGTCTTTCCTCACAGAGCTTGTGCTCCAGCCCTTTAATCATTTTGGTTGCCCTCCTCTGAACTCTCTCTAGCATGTCCCTGTCCTTTTTGTAGTGGGGAGCCCAAAACTGAACACAGTATTCTAGATGTGGCCTCACCAGTGCAGAATAGAGGGGAATGATCACATCCCTTGATCTGCTGGTAATACTTCTTTTGATGCAGCCCAGTATGCCATTGGCCTTTTTGGCTGCAAGAGCACACTGCTGACTCATATCTAGCTTCCCATCCACCATGACCCCCAGGTCCTTTTCTACACTGCTGCTACTTAGCTGAATGTTCCCCAGCCTGTAGCGGTGCATGGGGTTTTTTCATCCCACGTGCAGGATTTTACACTTGTCCTTATTGAAGCTCATAAGATTTCTATTGGCTCACTGTTCCAATTTATCTAGGTCTCCCTGAATCCTGTCCTTGCCCTCCAACGTGTCTACTGGTCCCCCCAGCTTGGTGTCATCTGCAAACCTACTGAGAATGCAGTCTATTCCATCATCCAGATCATTGATGAAAATGTTGAACAGAACCGGCCCCAGGACCGACCCCTGGGGCACACCACTCGTCACTGGTTGCCAGCTAGACATGGAACCATTGATTCCTACACGCTGAAACCGTTGATCTAGCCAGTTTTCTATCCACCTTATAGTCCACCTATCCAACCCATACTTCCTTAATTTGCCAATGAGAATGCTGTGGGAAACTATCAAAAGCCTTGCAAAAATCAAGGTATATCACATCAACGGTTCTTTCTGCATCCAGGAAACCAGTCATCTGATCATAGAAGGCAATGAGATTGGTCAGGCATGATTTACCCTTGGTAAATCCATGCTGACTGTTCCTGATCACTTTATTTTCCTCTAAGTGTTTGAGGATGGATTCTTTGAGAATCTGCTCCATAATTTTTCCAGGGATTGAGGTGAAGCTGACTGGTCTGTAATTCCCTGGATCCTCCTCTTTCCCTTTCTTGAAAATAGGCATTACATTTGCTTTTTTCCAATCCTCTGGCACCTCCCCCATTCTCCATGAGTTTTGAAAGATAATGGCCAGTGGTGCTGCTATCTCATTGGCCAATTCCCTTAGCACTCTTGGATGCAGTTCATCCGGCCCCATGGACTTGTGCACATCCAGCTTCTTTAAGCAGTCCCTAACCTGACCATCTATCACCAAGGCCCTGTCTTCTTCTCTCCTATCTGCCACACCCATGGTAGTGGGCTGGGAGCTGACCTTACCTGTGAAAACTGAAACAAAAAATGCATTGAGCACTTCAGCTTTTTCCTCATCTTCTATCACAAGGATGCCTGCCCTATTCAGCAAGGGGCCTACACCATCCCTGATCCTCTTCTTGTTATTAACATACTTATAGAACCCCTTCTTGTTATCCTTTACATCCCTCACTAGCCGCAACTCCATTTGTCCTTTGGCCTTTCTGATTTTATCCCTGCAGTCCCTAGCAATATATTTATATGCCTCCTTGGTCATCTGACCAAGCTTCCACTTCCTGTAAGCTTCCTTTTTATTTTTAAGCTCAGAGCAGAGTTCTCTGCTAAGCCATTCTGGCTGCCTCACATGTTTGTTCTTTCTCCTAATTGGAATGGCAACTTCCTGTGCCCTTAGCAGGGTTTCTTTAAAATAGAACCATCTCTCTTGGACTCCTTTCCCCTTCAGATTAGCTTCCCAAGGGATCCTGCCCATCAGTTCCCTGAGGGAGCCAAAATCTGCTTTTTTGAAGACCAGGGTTTTTGTTTTACTTCTTTCCTTCCTTTAATCAGGATCCTGAACTCAACCATGTCATGGTCACTACTGCCTAGTTTGCCATTTACCTCTACGTCCCTGATCAATTCTTCCCTGTTTGTGAGCAGCAGGTCGAGGGGTGCAAGGTCCCTAGTTGGTTCCTCTAGCATTTGTACTAGAAAGTTGTCCCCCAACACTCTATAAATTTCCTGGATTGCCCATGCACTGCTGTATTGGCCTCCCAGCAGATGTCAGGGTAATTGAAGTGCCCCGTGAGCACCAGGGCCTGTGATCTAGAAGCTTCCGCTAGTTGTCCATAGAACACCTCATCCACCTCCTGCTTCTGGGCTGGTGGTCTATAGCAGACACCCACCATAACATCCCCCTTGTTGCTTTCCCCTCTCAATGTAACCCACAGACTTTCTACTGGCACGCTTCCACTTCCATAATGGAGCTCTGAGCAGTCATAGAGCTCTTTTACATATAACGCTACTCCTCCCCCTCTTCTTCCCTGCCTGTCTTTCCTGAACAGTTTATACCCATCCATGGCAGAGCTCCAGTCATGCAGCCTATCCCACCACGTCTCCATTATTCCTATAATATCATAGTTCCTTGTCTGTGCTAGTATTACCAATTCTTCTTGCTTATTTCCCAGGCTCCTCGCATTAGTGTACAGGCACCGAAGATACTCGGCCAATGACCCTACTTTGTCATGTTGATTTCCAATTCTATTACATAAACCTCCTTGCTTTTTTTCTTGGAGTTCTCCTCCCCCACTCTCCTGGCATATTGGGGCTTCAGTAGAGCACTTAAGACATTTGATTCCCCCCCCCCCCATGTTCCAACTACCTTCTCTTTTATTGCTGGTGCTACAGTCCCAGCCCCCCCCCCCCAAGTTCCATCCCTTCCCCCAGATCACCCACATTGTTACTTACCTGTGGGCTTTGGTCTCCTTCCCCCATTGAACCTAGTTTAAAGCCCTCCTCACTAGGTCAGCCAGTCTGTGCCCAAATACGCTCTTCCCCTTCCTGGACAGGTGAAGGCCATCTCTGCCTATCAGTCCTCCATCCTGAAACAGGACTCCATGGTCAAGGAAGCCAAATCTCTCCTGACCACACCATCTTTGCAGCCAGGTATTCATCTCTAGGATGCATCTGTCTCTCCTCAGGCCTCTAGCCTTGACTGGAAGGATCGAGGAGAACACCACCTGTGCTCCAAACTCCTTCACCCTTGCTCCCAGAGCCCTGAAGTCACCTTTGATCTGCTGAGGATCACCTCTTGCAGTATCATTGGTACCCACATGGATAAGAAGCATAGGGTAGTAGTCTGAGGAGCAGATGATTTTAGAGAATCCCTCTGTTACATCTCGGATACAGGCACCTGGCAGGCAGCATACCTCTCTAGGGGCCTTGTCAGGGCGACAGATGGATGCCTCAGTGCCTCTCAGGAGTGAGTCCCCAATCACCACAACCCTACATTTCCTCTTAGTTGAGGTGGCTGTGATCTGCCCAGCCTTTGGGGTGGATGGCATCTCCTCTACCTCCTTCAGTGTGTCCAGCACCTCATATCGGTTCCTCACCACAATGGATGGTGGGATGTGAGCAGGCATGGAGCACTGTCTGCTGCCAGAGGTGACCAGCTGCCAGTGTCCTTCCTCTGCCGTAGGCATCCCATCCATTTCCAGATCTGTGGCAGTAGCCCTTGGCACTGGGATAGGGACCTCCTCCTTGCAGGTCTCATCGTGGACACTGTCAAGGAACTTTTCCAGGGCATAGATACTCCTGAGTCATGACACCTCCTCCTGCAACTCTCCTACTTGTTTCTGAAGAGATGCCACCAGAAGGCACCTATCACATAGGCTTATCACCCTAGCCTGATCATCAGTGGCAGGAAAATGAATGCCATACTCCCTGCAATTCCACACCAAGGTCTGGGTGGAGGTATCCATGGACAGACAGTCTGTCTGGCTACAAACAGAGGCAAAGGAAACAGCAGGGGCGCTAGCACCAGCAGTACAGCTCCTCTTCACCATCTTGGCCTCACCAAACTCCTCTTCAAACTCCCTCACAAACTCCCCTGTTTGCAGTCCCCTGTGCACAAGGTAGTTTGGGGTTCAGGCTCCCCACCCAGTGTCAACTCTGGCCCCCTCATCAATCTTCCTCCTGGTGGTTTCTCCAGCAGGTGTGGGATGACCCAGGGCTCAGGCAGGGGGCCCCAGTCACTGCCCCTGGGCAGCCCTGGCCAGATTGACAGGTCCAGGTCCAGGTCCAGGTCCAGGTCCAGGTCCAGGTCCAGGTCCAGGTCCAGGTCCAGGTCCAGGTCCAGGTCCAGGTCCAGAGGCCATCTCCTCCCCCAGGCAGTACAGGGTCAGGAGCAGGCAGAGCTGCAGCCTTTCCCTCTACTGCCTTGGCCTGAACTGAGCTCCCTGCCTCCCCTTTTATACTTCCTGTCCTGCCCCTCCACTACCAGGCTGACTGACAGTCCCTGCCTGGCTCCGCCCCCTGGCCATCTTGCAGTTTTTTCTGCAGTTTTTTCTGGTCTCTCTCTGAGGGGGCCCATGTCTCCTCGCTACAACTGCAGAAAGGAATCTGTCTTAATTTCCCTGCTTAAAACAAACATTTTCATTACCAGAGAGCGACTGTAAAAAATTGCCTCACTATTACAGAATAAGCAGCTATATTGCTCCCATGAGAATGTTACTGTTATATGTCAAGATCAGCAAGACAAGAACCAAAAACAAAATCTCCCGCAGAGAGCTCTGTTCCATGTTCAGAGCCAATCTCTAGGTCTAGTGAAGGATCTTCTTGCTATGGCAGGGGTGGCCAATCTTAGGGAACTCAAGAGCCACACAAGTCGATTATTAAACCTTTGAGAGCTGCACTGGGGCATATAACCACATATTTTTACCTACTCCAAAATTACTAAGCTTAAAATTCATTGCATACTTTAACTTTATCATAAAAACAGGGGAAATATTGATCCTGCTAACATCAGATTCTAATAATTTCTTAAAGTTACTATGAAAACTAGATGTAGAACACTGCAGGCTTGTGGCAAGTTTTTTAAAATCTGGGCAGTAACTTGTCATTCTTCGAGCGCTGCTCAGATGCATTCAGTAATAGGTGTCTCCATGCTGGAGTGCCGGATTGGTCGGAAAAACTTTTGTCCTAGCCTGTCAGGAGAGGGTAGGTGGCCACCGCCCCCCATGCCACCCAGTGTCTATATATACGGCCGCCTCCCGACCCCTCCCCAGTTTAATTTCTTCCGCCTTATGTGTTGGATCTGGAACGTCCGCTCCTTGGGAACGCAAGCAGCCTGTCAGTTTTTCTATGAGCTTTTCACCCGACTGGGAGCACCTTTTCATGGACTTAGTTCCACCACAGGGATCCTCCACTCTCGGGCTGGAACATCAGAGATCTTCTATCAACATGCTAGGGTTAAAACTCTGCTCCAAGTGCGGCAAGGCGTTCCCTCGGGATGATCCCCATGGGAAATGCCTCCGGTGCCTAGGCAAAGAGCACTTGGTCTCCACTTGTTCCCTTTGTATGTCCTTCAAACCTTGGACAATCAAGGACAGGGAACAAAGGTGCTGTGCCCTAGCCTTAGAATAGGCTCGGCACTCTTCACCCAAGGCTTCGGGTTCTGGCCCAGCACCGAGACCTGGCTTGGCACTGGATCTGGCCTGGCACTGTGCTGTCGGTTGCCGTCGAAGAATGAGTTCGGTACCGACCCTGGTACCTCGGCACCGATGCAGCACCTCAGCCCCTCAGCACCGCTTGAGGTCGCCCCCAGCGCCGCAGTCCTGGCAAAGCCCAGCACTGACCACAGCCACGTCCAGCACCACAGGCTCATCATAGCCCGGTACCGATGGTGCAGGGACTGTCTCGACAGGGCAGCCCTTTCTCCCCGGTTAAGGGCTCACCACGGGCTTGTTCAGGGTTGCTCCCAATACCGACAACCCCGGAGGCAGTGGAGACCACTCAGGGACTCCTCCTGCTGCCCACACCACCCTCCCCGACACTGGTTAGGAGGGGCAAACCGATTTTCACATCCAAGGCCTGGGTCCATCGTGGGCGACACCGATCTGCCTCACCCCAAAGCCCTCCACCTTCTACCCCATTGGGACCTGATACCATAGAGCCATCCCCGCGGGAACATATCACCTTGCTGTCACCAGTACCGTCTCAAGAATCAGGAGGTACTTCCCCCTGCTAAAGCCCTGGGGAGGGTCCATCGAAGGGCTCTAAGCTGTCCCGGCTCCGTGCCTCGGCACTGCCACCCTTCTGCTTCTGTCCTCAAGAATGGTCTCCTCATGAGACCCCTCCCCCCAGTGGCAGACACTCAGCACCACTCTGTCCCTGGCACCAGGCTTTTACATGGGCAACCTATCGGCAGACTTCGATCTGTTGTGCCGTGCCACAGCCCCCTTAGGGATGGAGGTCCAGTCCTCAGACCACCCCGAGACACTCTGTTTGGGCCGGTCTTCTCCTCAGCAGAGCCACTTACAGTCCTGCTCCACCCAAATGTTTGGGACCTGACATGCTTCTGGTGGCAGAATCGAAGCTCTGTAGCCCCGGTCTC
The DNA here is from genome assembly GCA_007922195.1 of Podocnemis expansa. Taxonomy (NCBI): domain Eukaryota; kingdom Metazoa; phylum Chordata; order Testudines; family Podocnemididae; genus Podocnemis; species Podocnemis expansa. The sequence continues at coordinate 39,448,909 of ML682004.1, read as the reverse complement.
AGACACAGCGAGTCTCAAGTATAGGGTCCCCAAAGCAGACTTCCCCTCTCCTGCTGACCACCCAATCCCTCCTAGGGACGTAGTACAGATGGCGCTAGGGCCGGGCGAGCCCCCTAGTGACCCCCTCCCTGTTTCGAGGGAAGCTAGGGAATTGGATCTCTTGGGACATAAGGTCTATTCCTCCTCTGCCTTCCAACTACTGGTCACAAACAATCAGGCCCTAACGAACAGGTATATGCTGGATGTGTGGGAATTGGTCACAAAATTTAGACATTTGCTCCCACCAGAGGCCAAAGAGGAGTATGATGCATTCCCGGAGGAGGGAAGAATAATTTCCCAGGATCTCCTCCTCTCAGCCTGGGATGTGGTAGATACAGTAGCCTGCACCATAGCCTTGTCTGTAACCATCCACCGAGCGGCCTGGCTTAGGAAAGCCAGGGTGTCCCCCGCTGCGCAGCAGGTGGCGCTTGATCTGCCCTTCGGGGGTGATGCTTTGTTTCCCCCCAAGACCCTAACTGTAGTGGGTTCCGCACAGGATCCTAGGGGAGAGCAAAACACCTTGGTCTCCTCCCATCAGGGCCCTATCCTCACCCCACATAAACCATACAGAGTGGAAACCCACTCCTCCCCTCTCCTCCCAGATGAGACTGGGGCAGAGACCCAGCCCCTCCCCACTGCCCCCTCAGTTCTATTCTGGGGGCTTCTGAGAGTCTTCCCCCCCTTCTTCCTCTACAAGGAAGGGAGCCTATCCCAATTGACTGCCCACCGTGATTCCCATAACAGCCGGGATATGGTCATGGCTTCGGTTCACCATCAGAGAAGTGACTGGTGCCCCTCTCCCTCCCTTCCCTGAGTGAGAGAATGGAGAGCTTACTAGGGCTGTCACCTCCTCCCACCCACCCTGCGTCGATATCACGAACAGGGGTGTGTCAGTCTTTGGCCTTGCTTCCCCGATCTTACAAGAGGCGCAGCCATGTAACCAACGCCCCTCTCAGTTATCAAGACCCACCCCAACTGTGGCCAAATGCCCAGAAGATTCTGAGCCATTGCTACCATTGGGGCTGTTATTGGAGGAAACAGAACAGGAAAGCCCCCCCCACCACCCCTCAGGTACTTTCTTGACTGACGATTCCATCTGTTCTCATAAACGCTAAGAGTGGCCTTTATTAAAGCTGAAGGACGCATCACGTAGTAGCTCTAGCCATGACTACAGATACTCCCGGTATGCGCGGACACATGTGCCTATCCAGATGCATGGAACCCCCTCCCCACCTGCCCGCTGCCTGTCCTACATCATATAGGATCTACTTGTGCACCCGGGATGGGGAGGGATGCCTTGGACAGCTTCCCACCCCAATAAAACTGGTCGGCACGTGTGGTTAATTTGGTTCTGGTAGGTCCTCAGCCACCTCTTCAGTACTGGGACCCTCCCTCTACCCCACATAAATGCTCAACCTAGGTCACCCTGGTACTATGATTACCCATATTGGGGCCCAGGACACTCCTACCTGAGCATCTGCTGATCATATTACGCCTCCCTTTGCAGGACCTGAGACTGAAAGCCGTTGGGTAGCCTTTACATGATACCCTCACTGTAGGCATCTGCTAAGGGCTGTTGTGTTTCTTCCGCTCACTTGAGGGAACTCAAGTGGACCAAAAAAAAAAAAAAGAAAGCCCCCCAATTTCTGACCTTCATGGAAACTCGGAATTTCTTTTTCCCCCATGGTGTGATACTGTCCTGGATAAGATTGCGTGATAGGGACAAGCCGCCCTTGTCGGTTTTTCTAAAATCCAAGGTACTCCTGCAGAGCCATGGTTTACACTCTGGGAATACCATACTCCCAGTGGTCTGGGGAGGAGACCATTCACTCCTCTTATAACCATGTCATTTAGAAGGGTAGTCGTTCTCATAACAAGTCCTTAACTCTGGCTCACACATAGGTGCGGCATAGTTGGGGCCGATATCACTCCTGGCGGTGCCCCCAGGCACACAAGGTTTTAATCACTGTACTTCTAACCCCATAGACCTTTCGGTTGTCACGACTAAGTGGTCGATTGGTGACATTGCTTTTCCGTTGCCCTCGTCTTTCCCCTCCTCTCTCCTTCGCTCTCCAGGCAGTCTTCCTGGTGTCGGAATCCTGAGGTGGGACATAGGGTCAAGAGGAGGGTCTTTTTCCATGAGTCTTCATAAATACCAAGGTATTTGTAGAGACCAAGGTCAACAGCACTTCTTAAGGCCACCATGCCAACTTATAGGTGTCTTGTGGTCCAAAATGCTCCTTCCCAGTGGTAGCCTTCTGGGTTCTTACACTGTACATGGCTGGAGGCTTGCGTTGCATACTCCTGGCCCAGGGACGTCTTGGCCAATATGCCATGTGGCGCTCATCGCACCACCTCTGGCCTTTTCTTTTCACATCAACCAGTGCAAAGTGTCTTCCTTAGACCGTTTTCAACTGAACTCTGTAGGCTTTTGCCTTTCGCTTTGCCAGGTACTTCAAATTCTTACACCCTTCGGGCATGTGCCTTCGGGCCTTGACGCGGCCAGTGCGAATGATAATGTTCATCCCTTCTATGGTTATCTGCGTAGGCTGCCGCTGTCACGGCCAGGCCCATAACCCTATGGCTTCCAGTGCTTTCTCGTAAATTCACGCTGAAGTGTTCTATGGCCAGACATTAATCCTCTGGCTCTCAAACCTTGAGCTATACCCGACAGGTAGAGCAACCAAATGCATCATCTCCACGTAGTTGTGTTACGTCAATTCAACTCTGTTTAAGGTGACCTTAGTCTGTCCAGCCCACACATGCTTGCTTCAGCTGAATTGGACGTACCTCTGCTTTGGGTTGGGCCCACAGTTCTTGGTTCTCCACTGCAAGGCCAAGAGCCCTAGTTGGTCCCTTGGCTCCTGTTAGGGTATGTCCACACAGGGCTTTTATTTCAAAACAACACTGGTTGTTTCAAAATAAAAGTCTCTATGTCCACACAGCATTTTCTTGTTTCAAAACGAGTGAGCTCCTCGTTTTGAAACAAGAGCCCTCCTTTCGAAACAGCTTAAACCACTTTGCTTTCGAAAGAAGGGTTCTTTCGAAACCTCTTGTTTCAAAATAAGCCATTTGGACATGTTATTTCGAAACAATCCTTGTTTCAAAATAACAAGGACCTTCCGCCCAGGTGCATAGCACCCTGGGGGGAAGGTCCCGCCCCCCCCAGCACCCTGGCCAGGGATCAGCACCCTGGCCAGGATGCTGAGTGGGGTGCAGGGAGTTGGAGGGTGCCCCAGCTGGCTCCCCCCCCGCTTCCCCTTGCTGGGAGCAGGGGGGGTCGGGAGCCTCAGCCCCCTTTGCCCTCCTACCCCCAGCAAGGGGAAGGGGGGGAAGCCGGCTGGGGCTTCCCCTGCCCCCCCCGCAGCTCCTGCCAGGTGCGGGGGGGGGGCTTTCCCCCCCCCCCCTGTGCCCCGGAACCCCCCCCCCCCGTGCCCGACAGGAGCTGTGGGGAGGGGCAGGGGAAGCCCAGGGGCGGGGCCTCGCCGGCCCAGCACAGGGCCTCCCTCACCCTCCCCTCTCCTATTTCGAAATAGGATGTCACAGTGGACATGCTATTTCAATTCCCTCCTTTTTCCTTATTTCAAAATAGCTTTTTGTTACTTTGAAATAAGGCGTTTCAAAATAAGGCCTTTATTTCAAAACAGCTTGTTTTGAAACAAGGGCTTGTGTGTGGACATAGCCTTAGAGCCTTGTTCACTGTGTTCCCTCCCATCTGGGGTGTTTTTGCTGTGCTGAAGGCAGAAAGGCCAACTCCATCGTCCATCCATCAGCATGGCTAGTAGTCACCTATTACTCAATGCATCTGAGCAGCGCTCAAAGAAGAACGGTGGGTTACTCACCAGTAACTGTCCTTCTTCGAGATGGGCTGCTTGGATCCATTCAGGTCCCTCCCCTCCATCCCCACATCTGGAGTTAGTAACTCCTAGGAACTGGGGAGGTGTCGGGAGGCGGCCGTATATATAGCCACTGGGTGGCATGGGGGGCAGTGGCCACCTAACCTCTCCTGACAGGCTAGGACAAAAGTTTTTCCGACCAATCCGGTGTTCCGGCATGGAAACACCTATTACTGAATGGATCTGAGCAGCCCATCTCGAAGAAGGACGGTTACTGGTGAGTAACCCACCAATGCAGTAGGTAAAAGCTCTCTCAGATACTGATCTCTAAGTATCGCACAATGTTTTGAATGTCATTGTGGAATACAACGCTTCACAGCAGTAAGTTGTGCCAAAAATTGAAAGTAATCTACATTCAGTTTTAAACTTTGCTCCTTTGTATTTTCATTTCTCAGTATTCCACATCATGTTTAGGACTTGTAAAACACAATTGTATTTTAACAACAAGTAAGCTGCATTAGGGTCTATGAGAAAATCTAAACATGCTGGGGCTTCTCCAACCATGCCGCGCTTCCCTCCCCCACCCCTGTTGCCACTTCCCTGCAGTCTCTTACCATGCTGCTCCTTCTCTGCTCTCCCCAACCATGCCACACTTCTGCCCACCCCGACCCTGACCATACTGCCCTTCCCTGCTGGCTCTGATCATGCTGCCCCTTCCCTGCAGTCCCTGACCATGCTGCTTTTCCCTGCCAGCTCTCACCACACAGCCTTTCCCTGCTGGCAGTGACCATCCCCCGCTTCCCTGCCCACTTTTACCATGCTGCCATCTCTTTGTGGCCCCCGACCATTGCACATGTCTTGCCTGTCTCCCACCATGTTGCCTTTCCCTGCTGTGCTCTTCAGGGAGCTGCAATTTTTCTTGGAAGAGCAGCATGCAGCTTGTGAGCTGCAGTTTGGCCATGCCTGTGCTATGATTTAAGGTAATTATCAATGTAAAGGACAATGTCAGCTATTCAGGGGGTGAAGAGCAGATGCTAAGAGTTTTCTAGCCCCCTTTATTACAAAGATGGCTTTGGAAACATGAATAGATGAAAAGAGCATATGGCTCAGAAGGAACAAACAGCTGTACCTGGACTGCACATCAGGGAGAAGGCTGAAAGGAACTAGAAGTTCTTCTAATCATGCATGGTTTGGCTGAGTCAGTTGAGTTTGGGGTTTGTCTAGCTCCATAACCATCCCTACATCTTAAGCAGTCCTACTTGGAGTGGTATGTTCATGCTGGAAAGAATCAGTTAATTTGAAGAGTGAGGAAGCAAAATACATTCATAGGCTGCTCAAAGAAACAAAAAAAACCCTCTTTGATCTAGCTGTACCTGAACACAAAGCAGCAGCTGTCTCTGCAGTGGAGGGGAAGATTTTATTTGGTTTAAGGGCCAAGGATGCAGATAAAAAAGACGAGTCATAATAAATGATAGGTGCATACATGAAAATTTTGTTAGTGTCATGAGAGTTACAGACTGTAGAAAGCTCTCTGATTCCACTGGCAAGTGAAAACTAAATTATTGGGTTTGGTTGGGGTTTTTTGTTTTGTTTTGCTTTTTCTAAGATTTCCTATATCTAGGATTGAAATAGCTGTTTTAACAATGTAACCCACAGAATTTTCCACCCCCAAGGATCTAGTGGTCCCCCCTTCCACTGGATGTAGGCTTTCAGTAGATTACTATTGTAGACACAGATGGGAGGGAATATAGGTGCTAGAACTAGGCGTGTGGTGTAGGGGTAGGGGTGGAATGTCACACATCCAGGCTTGAAAATGGTTTCCATTATAAACAGGGTTTTACAGTTTGGTTCAATGGCTTTCACACCCACATTATAAAACTTCTTCTACAGGGCCGGTGCTAGGGTTTCTGGCGCCCCCCTGCAATCTGTAAATTGGCGCCCTCCTCTCTCATTAGTATTAATCAGTTTGTTATTATAATAAGAAAATTGCAGTGAAGGAGTGAATGCATATTTATTTGAAATAAAAATAAGTACTGAGCAGTAAATACTTATCATTATATGAACATAAAAAAAACCAGTTTTTTTAGTTATTTAATTAAAAAGGAAAGGTTTTACAAAAGGTTACAATAATACTTTTTGTGCTTTCATGTTTACAAAATTTGCAATTTATTCTTTGATGTCTAACTGGGCACATATATCACTCTCAAAAGCAACCATGGCAAGGCTTACAAGCCTTTCTTGAGAAATAATTGATCACAAGTAATTTTTTATTATTTTTATCATGAAAATGATTGCTCACCACTTGCCACGCTGACAGGAATTGTCAGCAATATTCTTAGGGCAATGCTCAAATTTGGAAATGAGAGGTTATTTGATTGAATAAATTTGAGAGTTGCATAAGGATTATGGAATTGGTTTAATTTGGACTTTAACAGATCTTTAAAGGCACATAGCTCATCATATAGTTTGATTGCATTGATGTCCTTATTATCATCGACTGATAAACAAAGTTGCAAATCATTGCAGTGCTGTTGGAGCTTTTCGTGGTCGGCTTCAGCAAGTTTATGTTGTATAAAAATTCGAATTGATTGCTGTGTTGTTTTAACTGTTCAAATCTTTCATTGAGGGAAGTCATTGCAACAGCCAAAATTGTAAAGAAGAAGTAGCAAGTTATACCAAATGAGTACTTGAGATCTTTTCAGGGGGGAAAAGGCAATATGCTGCATTTATCACAAATAAAAACAAAATGATATCTAACTTGTACCTATGCCCCCTCTCTCTCTCTCTCTCTCTCTCTCTCTCACACACACACACACACACACACACACACACACACACACACACACACTCATCCATGCGCCCAAGCATACCAGACAATGTTCTGCAGTCTGTGTTATTACCAGTCCTGACGGTGCTGTTGCTGGAGTCTGTGCTAGTGTCTATCACTGGGGTTTGTGGCAGCTGCCTGGTCAGGGAAACTGGACACGAGGAGGAGCAGAGTCTTTGTCAGGTACGAACCAACACGCTTTTCTTCCAGGTGGTGTGCAGAACACTTTCTCCCTTTAGCGTTTGGATCTCACCCAGTCTTTATAGCTTTGTCATGCCAGTCCAGGTGCTCTGTGTGACCATTAGTCAGTGGCAGCTTTTGGGGTAGGCAAAGCAGGCGGCCATCTAGGCCCCAAGCAATAAGGGACCTGTCTTCAATTTGGTCAATAGAAATGAAAATATAGAATAATATAGAAATTGCTCCCATCTAGCAGAGATAATAGGGCTAGAAGCATAAGCACTTTTCACTCTTGGCTCATCAAGGCAAGCTATCATTAGGATCTGTGCTTCATCTGAATGGCAGATTTCACCATTATCTGCCCATCACCTTCACATTGACATGGTAAAAAAGCAGGAGCAAGCACTAGACAGCAGAAAAGCAGTAACTTTTCCAGTGGCCTCATCTTTTAGTTCCTCAGCGTGGCCATTTATTCTGCCATTTTTTTAAATTTTGTAAAATATTGCCTTTTCCTTTTCTTTTTTACCTGTTCTTTTGTCTTTTCCTTTGACTTTGTGACAATTTTTACTTTGGCTTTGTTTAGCTCAAGTTACCAGGTTGGGCCATATAGGCTGCTACATCTAAATACAGTGCTTCCCTTAGGCAATCACTACACATGTGTGTGATGTCTGTGCTGTATGTATTTCTTTTGGAAAGTAATTTTTTAGCTTCTTCTGTACTTACGGTTTAATATTTCTGAAAGAGCCAGAGTCTTACAGACTTGAGTACTTCAGAGAATTTCATTGAAATTTGGTGTTTTTCATTTATAGCTACACACTAGAAACCTTCTTTTCACTTATTTTTATTTATTATAATTATTTGTAATAATGGTTAGTGCACATAAGCCCAAGCCTATATGAAAAATTTGACTGCCAAAATTTTAAATGTGGTATTTGAGTTATATTTGAACCATAACTAATGTTACTACTTTTTATTTATTAATTAATGCTCACACCTTTTTAAAAAAAATTAAAATGTTCACTTTAACTTTATAGTTCACCATTAGCTTATTTATGTTAAGTGAAAGATGATCAACTTACAAGCTTCATGATGGGAAGATCTTTAAAAATATCATACCCAAGAATAATCTAAGTGTTCCAGAGGGATAGTCATGTTAGTTTGGTTCAGCAAACAAACAAGGGTCCTGGTGGGGGGGGGGGGGGGCAATAGGGAAAATTTGGGGGTGCGGGGGAAGACTGGGGCCACCGGGAAGGTAGCAGTGGGGTCCCCACAATGGGCCTTCACCTAGGGCCCCCAGTTGCCTGAGGCTGCCTCTGCCATTAGTTGTGGACCTGATCTCTAGCTTGTTTTCTTGATTAGCTCTGTTCTTTTGCTTCTGGGGTAGATCCTTCATTCCTTTGCTTTTAGGGGTGTATTCACATTCTCCAGCGATTGAGATAGGCTTCTCACTTCATCTGGATGAGCTCGCAGCATGGAGCTGTTCACACGCAGTTGATCAGAACAAGCTTGGGGCTGGTTCACACACACATCCACCCTCCATTCACACCTTATACCTATTCATTCCTACACAACATGGGGTACATTGGTATGCAGTTTCTACATTTACAGTGTGGAGTATGGAATGTTACAGAGATTGGGGGAAAAGTGGCATTATACCCAGAGCTTAAAGATAGATAGGCACAAATTTAAACAGCATTAAAAGCTGGGCCTGAGTGGCTCAGGGGTAGGGTTACCAGACACCAAAGCATGGAAAGGTGGACAGGGAAGCACAAAAAGGAGGCCATTGGAGGACACAAATATCTGGGGCCCTGCCTAGTCCCCATTCATCCACCCAGTCACAGCCCCCCCCACCCCTCAATGCTTGCCCCATTGATCACCCAACTCCAGTGAAATCTGTCTAGCCCCTAGTACAGTGTGAGATGAACTGCAAGAACAGCAGCTCAGGAATATCAAAGGAATGGCTTAAGTATTTTTCATCTTTGCATTAAAGTAACCATAAAGCCAGCCACTTTAAGAAGTCACAAAATTAGTTAATATTTATATAAAGGTTCAAGGACAAGCATACTGCAGAACTCCTACCCAGATAGATATTTTTACATTGTGAGTTGCAAATGGAAGCAAACCTCCAATTAATTTTATGTAGTAATTATGGACAAGATTGAAATTAGTTTTAACACAGTAAGTTCTTCACGGAATTCATTCTCATTGTTTGACACATGGAGGGGCAGGCCCTTGACTCCATGAAGTCTAGCTGAATTTGAGTTGTTGGCTTCTAAAGAAAAAGTAGTTGCTGTTGGCACTATTCTCCAACTCTTGAAATTAGGGAAGCTGCAGGGGGAGGTTTGGGAGGTGTAGGGTGTGCTCCCTGATTTGGTCTAACACTGTTACTAGCTGACAACTGGAGGGGAGTACAGAAGGGGTGTAGGGAAATCCCTGTCTCAGTTTGGAACCTCAGTGTGTAGTATTTTTTTAAAAAAATAGTCACAGACAAGCTGTTTGTTTTACACACACAGGCAAGCAGAACTGCCTGAAACATAGCCTTTTACATAAAATGTAAATTTCTATATATCATATCCTACTATCTCCACCATAAAGCACAGATGGAAATATCTATTTGATGACAATTGACATTTTCTGTTTGCTTTTATGTGAAATACATGTCAAATGGGGGGGGAAAGTAGAATTAGATGTTTTTGACTATCAAATGTTCCACCCAAGATGACAGCACCTATTTTTAGATGCCACAATCAGTTTTTTCCTACATATACCAAAAGAAACAAATCTCCTTAAAAGTAAATAAAAATAAGCATAGAATATATAAGCAAGGCAAAGCCAAGCTGCTTGTTTTCTGTGATTTGATAAACTATTAACAAATGGACAAACACTGCAAGCAAAATTTCCCACTACTTCATCTAAACTATAGGATCAGGCCCAGTCCCCAGCAGCTACTTTAGAATATATTATCACTTGCACATCTGTGTATCTTAATAAAATTTTAGGACACATGGGGTGTGTTCACACAGCAGTCTTATTTCGAAACAACAGAGGTTGTTTCGAAATAAGAAACAACATGTTCACACAACGTACCGTTGTTTCGAAACAGTGGGTTCCATTGTTTCGAAACAATGGTGTTGTTTCAAAACAACTTAAACTCCATTTGGTGATGAAACAACATTGTTTCAAAACGATTGTTTCAAAACAATCCCATCTGAACATATTATTTTGAAACAACAGTGACGCGTTTCGAAATAACTGTTGTCCGAACATGCTATTTTGCTTTGAGCTTTTTCCTTATTTCGAATTAACATTTTCTTAATTCGAATTAACTTATTTCAAAATAACGCCTTATTTCGATACAAGTTGTTTTGAAACAACTTGTATCGAAATAACGCCCTGTGTGTGAACATAGCCATGTACAGCAGACTAATCTCATCTTGGAAAGCAGAAGCAAATTGAAAAATCACAATGAGAAAAGGAAAATCATATGCATTCAAACCTCCTCACAATCCAAAGGAATTTTCCTTCCCCTGTAAACAAAAGATTTGTTGCAAAAAGCCAATGCCCATTAGCAGGACTAAAGATCTGGTTTAGCTGAGCCATTAGAGAAAGAAACTTCTCCAGAAACTTTAAGCAGGGCAGCAAAGCAGAAAGCGAAGAAGCAGCCCCAGGTCTGTCTCTGGACACTGCAGAGACCCCATAAAGCTGAAGAAAAGCCCCAGCCCTTCCAAAAAATAAGATCAAGCCTTCCCCAAAATGGATAGGGAGAGAGAGGGGAACAGACCTGAGCTGGAGACTGGAAAGAAGCCAGGGGTGAGGAGCAGAAGCAACCAGATAAAGCAAAACTACCTGCACGGGGCAGCCAGCCCCACCCCTGACAGACCAACCCTCTTCACTCTCAATATACATACAGCCGCCCAGCAAGGGATCGTTTCCTAATTCTCAACCCCACCAACAGCTTCAGCAGGGCTGAGCGGCAGGGGAACGTGTTGTGGAGCTGCAAGCTCCTGCGCTTCTATTTTTAGAGCACTGCCCTGGCCACTGGCAAAAAGCCAGACAAAATGCACTTTTTCTCCAATGCCTGGAGGACAAAGGACAGCAGGGCAAAAAGGAGGACATGTCCTCCTTTTGCTGGACGTCTGGTAACCCTACTCAGGGGCAAGTGCTGCTTCTCCTGCAGTGTAAGTGCCCCCCCTGCAAAGGGCAGTGGTTTGAGTCTAGTGCTCCCCAACACCACAATCAGTATGGACAAGTGCTGCATAGTTTCAATCCCATGGAATCAGAAACAGTCTTTGAGGCTACTGCTCTGCTCAGGAGAAGTGGCTAAGAGCAGGGAAAGTATCATCCATCAAACTGGGCCCTTGCTGTCAATAGGTATGAGTGACAGTGTGTGCCATCCGCTTCCCAAAGCATACTGAAAAGAGAGCAGAGAGGACTTTTCCCTGCGTCCTTTTCTAATCTCAAGAGTCCATGGACAAGAAATACACACATGCCTTCAATTTTCTACACAGCTCTGCTCTTCTTTACTTCTGCTGGTGGAACTGTGATGCTTTATGGGCCCAGCTTGAACCAAAAGTGAATGAGGAAACATTTTTTTTTGTCAAATTCCAAAGGGGCAGCCATGTTAGTCTAGTAAAGCAAGGAGTCTTGTGGCATTTAAAGACTAACGGATTTATTTATTGCATGAGCTTTCTGATTTGCTGTTGCAGTATGACCTGATCCCATGTCTTACACTCCCTTGCATATATTTTCATCCCATTCTGTAAGTTCCCCCATCTTCAAAGTGCTTGATGAACTGCGATTTTTCTCCTACTCAAAGAACTCTGGTTTGGCTCTTGGCTCATGAATATTCATTAGTTTATTTCAAATCATATGGTGGTGTGCCTCTAATTAATTAAAGGTAGCAAGGTGTGCCACAACAGAGAAAATGTTGGGAACCATTGGACTAAACAGAGCAGCAATGTGCTTCTAAGGTGTCTCTTTAAAGATCCTCATGTAGTAAAACTAAGTCAGTTTAATTCAAAGAAAGGCTGTGCTGATCTTTAGGGGATTTAAAGTGCAATTCTAGAAGCATCAAATCTCCCCTGCTTCATTTACAAGTGAATCACCCCAGGTCACCCCCTCCCCTGCCTCATTAACAAAAGAATACAAATCAATAGGTCTGAGAGTTTCTCTCAAGCAAAAAAAAGCAAGGAGTCTTGTGGCATGTAATAGCATTGCAAGGCTACGCCCCTCCAATATATGCACCCCACTGCAATGCTTACCTGGCTTACCGTCTTGCGCCGGCCCTGTTCTTCTAGCACCCATGGAGGGGAATGAAAGGAACACGTTATTTTGAGCAAGCTGGGAAAAAAGAATCAAGTGAGCACAAAATGTTTGACACAGCAAAGGATACTTTTTGCTTGGGGATATAGATGTCGAGTGTATTGATTCTAAAGCAATTAAACTACCATTCTCTGTGATCTGTTTATCCTCATTTTCCCAATATATGTTCAGGCAATGACACTCTTAAATCAAGGGCTACTCTTTTTTTGGAGATCGAGGAGGGGAAGTATTTCAGAGGATAAATGTTAAACCTTTTCTGTTTATAAAGTAGGCAGGACTCCTTGGTCAATAAATACACAGTAGAGCAGCTTAGCTCTTTTTGGAGCAAGAAGAACTGGATTTTAAAGACAAAATACAGTCCACTCAGTATGAAATTCAGCCTTGACCAGACAATCCTTCAGGGGCTCATGTTAAGCACAAGAGGGTGAATTTCAGTCTTAGAACTCAGTGGGGTTCAAAGTAGGCTTGGGTTGAATGCACATAGTGAATTTCAAAGGGGGCAGCCACATTAGTGTAGTTCAGTAAAACAGATAAGGAGTCTGGTGGCACTTAAAGACTAAAAAATGTATTTATTGCATGAGCTTTCATGGGAGAAAATCCCACTTTGTCAGGCACTTTGAAGATGGGGGATCTTACAGAATGGAAGGAAATAACTGCAGGGAAGTGTAACTCATGGGAACAGGTTACACTATAACAACAAATAAGAAGGTGGGGAGATTGAGAGAGGGGAAGAAAAAAAAATCACTTTTTGTAATGAGAAAGCCAGCCCATATTGCTATTAAAACCCAAGTTAATAGTGTCAGATTTTCCCACCTTCTCATTTGTTGTTCCAAACTGTTTGAATCAGAACTTGTTTGATTTGCTGTAATAGTCTGATCCGATCTTGTGACTTACATTTAGTTGAATTTATTTTTCTCTCCCATACTGTAAGTTCTCCACTTTCCAGCATCTGACGATGGGGGATTTCACCCATGAAAGCTCATGTGATAAATAAATTTGTTAGTCTTTAAAAAGTGCCACAGGACTCATTGTTGGGTTTGTTTTTTTTTAAACTTGGTATAAGTTATTGAGAGAGGTTTTTCCAGATCCATAACCAGGGCTGAATTAAGATATGCTGAGGCCCTGTGTTATGTCAAGATTCAGGGACTCCATACCATAAAAATAAAAAGAAAAAAGTATATTACATTGTAACAGAAAGGATAAAAAAGAAGATAAGCTATTATATTTGCATATATACATTGCAAAGGTGTAATGAAAAACAACTAAATAAAGGATATATCTTGCAAAAAGCTTTATTTGCATTATCAATTTCAATTATAATAAATCTTTTTAGTTTTCTCCAACATATTTAGAGGCCCTTCATAATGTGAGGTCCTAACCATAGTTTACTTGGCTTGTGTCTAAATCCAGCACTGTCCAAAACCCTAGTGACATAAAGCCAAGTGAAGTCGGTGGGATTTTGTTTGATCAGTCCCACAAAGGACACCTACTTCCCTTCTTCCAGAATTACCTTAATTTTCCATGAATAGAAAAGCAGAACAAGATTAAGGTCTCTATCGCCAACCATGGTGTTGAGGTCAGTGTTCCCTATGACAGGCTGTCTAAGTGAGGGGTGGAGAAGGTAAAGAGAGTTCCTCCTTCTGCAGGAAAGGAGACCTATCAGTAGGACGTTGAGTACACAGTAAACATACATAGCCAAGTTCCAAAGGGGTAAACATATGACAGATAAAGTTACATACACTACTTTAATATAGCTTTTTTCTGGGTTTGCTTCTGGTGAGGAAGCAGATTGGATGCCTAAGGCCAGCACCTTCCAAGTCTAGTAAAAGTATCTATAATCTCCCTCTAGTAAACAGATCACATTATTTGAATTTTTGGTTCCTGGGACTTGACTTCCATCATGCTTTTCCCAGGAAGGCTCAGGCTGTCAAGTTTCTCCCAGTTCTTTGGTGTGAATTTTTTCTTTAGATGGTCTGCATCAGAACACTAGCTTACAAACTGCAGCTGACTCCTTTTATCCAAGGACTCATGCTTATCTTGGAGCCAAAGACACAGCAAGAGCAGTCTAGTGTATGGGGAAAAAAAAATAAAAGGAGGGGAGATGAGGTGAGGAGGATGAGTAGTGGACTAATGAATCACAGTGCCCACTATCTGTCTAGTCTGTACGCTTGTCCCTGCTTAAATATTAAAAGGATTTAATTAAATTAACACTTGCCAGCTAGACCTGGGATATAAAATGGGTTCTCAAATGCTGATTCATAGTGATAGCTCTGCAAAGATCTTCTATAATACAAAAGATAAATCCTAACTAGAGGATATACATACACAAAAATATATTAGTTCAATGCCAGTCACGCCTATAAATTGTGAATGGTGCTAATGGCTGAGAACAGAAGAGTGGGGTCTGTGGCACCTGGTGGGGTTATATGTACATTGATACCCCTCAATGGTGGCAGCACACTGTGGCAGCGCTCTGTGGGCCCATGTCCCGTTCACCACCCTTCCCCCTGTCAGCAGCAGCAGCAGCAATGCCCCACGAGGTTGGGAAGGACTGTGGGCCCATGTCCCATTCTCCCGCTGCTGTGTGGGTGATGAAGCAGCTGTGACAGGTTCTCCATGGGTCCCCTCTTATGCCCAGGTCAGGGTTGGAGGACAGCCTGGCTGCCATTGAGCAGTGACAACCTGGACAGTGGGGCTCTTGCTCTCACACTTTTCTCCAGCCTTCCTCTGCCCACTCACATCCAACTTTGTCTCAAAACCTGTTTCCAATCCTGATTCACCTTCATTGACTCATCACCCCCTCAGTCACTCATTTGCCCCTGTTTCCCTCCCATTCTGTCTTGTCTATTCCCCTTCACCTCATCTGGCTCCTCACATCCCTGTTCCCCCAACTGCAGTCCAATCCCCTTCCTACTCTCCAGTCTTCTTGCAGTTCTGGTTCCCAGGAGTCCAGCCCAGAGCAGGGTCCTACTCTTCAAACAAAGGCAGCCTGCAGCAGCTCCCTGGGGTGGGGAAATTGTAGTCAGTTTAGCTGGGAGGAGACTGGAGCCAAATTGGCCCCTTGCAGCTCGGGGCATGTGAATTGGAGGCTATGTTACCTGGAGTAGGAGGATAGGAAGGTCTTTCCTACATTCCCTCCAAGTGGTGCCTCCTTGGGAGCAGGGGACAGCCAGCCAGGGCTGGATTTTGGTGGGGTTCCCCTTAGCCCAGGACCCAGGACTTCAGCCCCTAACACCCTGAGTTAATCTGGCCCTGGCAGAATATGCCATTCAAGGTCTTTTTTGAATGTTCATGACACACTCTGTATTATTGTTATGGTATCACGTTTCACATCTGTGCATATGTATGATGCTCCAGAAAACATCTCCCCAGATGCATTTCATATAGCTCAAGTAGGAGCAAGTAATCAGGGCAGCAAACAGACATCCAAAGAAAATACACATGACAATAGTTTAGCCAAATGTCTGTAGCACCTTGGTTGGAGGGGGAAGATCATCTTTTCTTAACAGAGAGACTCCCCTGCCACCCAGGAAGGAGCAGTGTTTGAAGGAAAAAAAAAAAGCGTCACACTTCAGACCGTTTAAGGTTTTTTTGATTGCTTGGATCTCCATCTTGAAACACCTCCAAATGAATGAAGGGCCAGAAGGGCCAAGTTGCAAAGCCAACATGTGGGTAAGATAAAAATAGACTGAAATAGCAAACTTTGGTTTCAAATGCATGTTATTTTTGTTTGGTAGTGATGAACTCCTTGACTGGTTGGTCATGCATTGATTTTCTATATACTTACTTGAAATCATGTTTCAGTCAATAAACTAGTGTCTGTCTAAAGCTGTGTGGATTTTAGAGGGAAAATGAATGTGTGGATGTTTAACTGAGAGCAAAAGCTGATTTGCGTATCAGTTTCTTTGTTAAACTGATGGACTGGTGTATATAAGCCTGCAGTGATCTGGGAAGTGTCCCAGTCCCTGCAGAATGGGAGTTTCTAGTGTGGCAGCTGACGGCCTGAGGGCACCTGAGTCACCAAGGGACTGTCCCCTGTATGGCTAGTGAGTGCACTTCCACTGCCTGGGACTGATTACATGCAGGAGGCAGGTGTGGACGTACCAAGGAATGGTTGTCCACCAAGCAAAGTGGGTTAAGTCAGGTTCAGGAGTGAGTGATCGGGGAGGCACAGCAGCACATCAGGCCAGATTGCAGGAGGTACTGGATATGAAGTCAGTGAATGTAGACAGACACTCATCAGTGTCAGGATGACACCAACCTTTTAAATGACTTGGATTCATTGACTAGCATAAGATAACAATTTAAATGTTATCAGTTTATTCTTCTGTTCAGTATAATTTTGATTACTATATTTCAATTTTTCATAGAGTTTTCCCATGCTGTAAAATCAGAGGAACTGGAAAGGACCATGAGAAGTCATGGAGTCCAGTCCCCTGCACTCATGGCAGGATCAAGTACCCTCTTAAACCATCCCTGACAGGTGCTTGTCTAACCTGCTGTTTAACACTTCCAATGATGGAGATTCCACAACCTGCCTAGAAAACTTATTGCAGTGGTTAATCACCCTGACAGTGAGGAACTTTTTCCTAATGTACAGCCTAAACCTCCCTTGTTGTAATGTAAGCCCATTTAAGCCATCTTTGTCATCATATTATGGCACTATGGGTTTGACTGCCCATATCTATGGGAATGAAGATAGGTGAGCAAGTTGAAATGAAATTACAAACATGTGAGATACACTAAGATGTCATTATTTTTTGAACCTGTGGGAGACTACTGTTTTAGGCCACACAGGCCAAACAGATTGATAACAAAAAATATTTTGGTCTCCCATGGGAAAACAAGTTCCAAAGGTGCAGCCACGTTAGTCTAGTTCAGCAAAAAAATACCCCAAGGAGTCCTGTGGGCACTTAAAGACTAACAAATTTATTTACTGCATGAGCTTTCATGGAAGAAAATCCCACTTTGTCAGATACTTTGAAGATGGTGAATTTACAGAATTCTGTAAATTCCCCTATCTTCAAAGTGTCTGACAAAGTGGGATTTTCTCTCATGAAAGCTCACGCAATAAATAAATCTGTCAGTCTTTAAATGCCACAGGACTCCTTGCTTTTCATGGGAAAACAAGTAATTTAGCATCAAATGACTTAGTCACTGTGCATCTGTGGCAGAGGGAAAAGGGAAATGTGTTAATTTGATTTTTTTTCCTGGGAGAGGAAGTATTTGATTAGAGACTCTAGAAGCTAAATACCTTAATCAAAGCCTCTACCATACATATAAGGGCATTGTGTGTGGGGAAAAAAAAAATACAGCAACATGGATGGTATGTTCTTTATTTTTAAATATATGGCGCTGCATTTCATTTGACGTGGGTCTCCCAGAGAATATCTGTTCTTCTGGGTTTTCAAAAGTTGTTAGTGTCTGTTTCAGCTTCATTGATAAAGAAATGCAAACTGTTCCCAATGGAGCAAACTAGTCTCATGTTATCAGGGTCACCTTTCCCATCTTGTTTCTGGCAAATACAGTGCAGTGAGAGTGGGAACAAATAGCTCTGGTGCTAGCCAGGAAAATGCTGTACAAGGTTTCAATGTGCAAGTTGTGCTGCTACTCAATGCACTTCTTTTAATTTGCATTATAGCTTTTAACCAGCTAAAACTAGTGTGAGTAGACTGCTAACACAGTGATGTGTCTACAGGCTGTTTGTGCTTAATGTGGACTGTGGATTAGTATGACAGTACCAAAATCATTTTTCACTATGAATTAATTTTTCTCTGGTGACCTGCTAAGAGGGTATGAGCAGAGGTCCATGAAGGTAAGAAGCTATAGAAGGGCACAAATCTCCAGGTCCACACTAGGCAGTTAGCTTTTGAGAATAGACAAGCTTTCACCTGACTTTAGAACCACACCTTAGCTCTCCCTCTCTCTTTCTCCTCTCTTCGCAAATCCAAACAAGGCAAGGTAATGGTGGGACCTGAATGCCGTGGGGTCCATGTACCATATTAACTTTCCTTGCTATAACTTGCTTGTCATTCATTAAGTCTCCTGTATGCCTTGGGCCAGGTAGTGAGTGACAGTGAACACTCTTGGGGGGTTGGACCTGTTGGTCTAACTATTCCATTTCACAACAAGAGAAGAAAGTCCAGAAACCTTTAATTCTGCCATGCCATATAGGCTGAGTGTGCTGGGTAAAAGACTGCAGTCATTAAAATTTTGAATGGGCTCTCAAGGGAAGAGATCATGTAGAAGGACATAGAGCTGGGTTGTGCCTAGAGCTACAGAAAGCACTGGCTGGAGACAGTCAAGAGATGGGCAGGGATAATGAAAAGGATGGTACAACATCTCTCTTGCATCAACATAAAGCAGATACACAAGCACTCTTACAGTGGACAGCTGTGCTGCTGTAAGTATTAAGTGTAGACTAGCCCTAAGACAATCCTCAGCAACCCTTGTCCATTGCGGTTTATTTAATGAACAGTTGTTAGCTCAACAGATGGAAGGATCCATGGACTTCAAAAAATGGTAGTCACATGACAATGCAAAAATCAAATCATTGTTATTTAAGTGCCAAACTGCTATGAGACTCATAGGGTGTGTTCACACAGCAGTCTTATTTCGAAACAACAGAGGTTGTTTCGAAATAAGAAAGGCCAAGTTCACACGATGCACTGTTGTTTCGAAACAACGGGTTCCGTTGTTTCAAAACAATGGCGTTGTTTCGAAACAACTTAAACCCCATGTGGGGATGAAACAACGTTGTTTCAAAATGACTGTTTCTAAACAATGCCGTCTGAACATGTTGTTTCAAAACAACGGTGACTCGTTTAGAAATAACTGTTGTCTGAACATGCTATTTCTGTTCCTGCTTTTTTCCTTAATTTGAATTAACAAACTGTTAATTCGAATTAACTTATTAACTGTTAATTCGTATTAACTTATTTCGAAATAAGGTGTTATTTTGATACAACTTGTATCGAAACAACTTGTATCGAAATAACTCCGTGTGTGTGAACATAGCCATAGACTCTAAGGTCAGAAGGAACCAGTATGATCATCTAGTCTGACCTCCTCCACAATGCAGGCCTCAAAACTTCACCCATCCACCCCAGCAATAATGCTCTTTGTGTTGTGTTTGCACCTAAAGATCTCTACTGAGATCAGGGCCTGATTGTGTTATCCTCCCTATAGGCATATAGTACCCTCTTGTATCTATGGGGAAGTTTTAGCAGTATAATTATATATTAAAGTTGTATCAGTAAAGTTGTCTATATGAGGATTATATCAGACTAATTCTATTGGTTTTAAATTCACACACTGATTTGTACTGGAAAAATCTTTGCTTTGTAGACAAGATCTACACAGTCCCTATCTCAAAGGGCTCATGGTCTCAAAAAGA
This sequence comes from Podocnemis expansa, assembly GCA_007922195.1. Classification (NCBI taxonomy): domain Eukaryota; kingdom Metazoa; phylum Chordata; order Testudines; family Podocnemididae; genus Podocnemis; species Podocnemis expansa. The sequence goes on along the minus strand of ML682004.1, from coordinate 39,429,312 downwards.
GAGTCATGCAGCAGGTCAGAAGCTGAGCTTGGAAAAGAATGTAGCTTTTCTGAGTCCAAGGCCATTCCTAAGCCCATTCACCCATTCCCATCCAAGGCTGTGGTGTGGAGCTTTGCTCCTCTGAGGGATGCTGTGGGAGGCACTGTGTGTAATGTGGGGGGTTATACTTAGTATTCAAAGAGTGTCTGACATTCAAAGTACTGCACAAATATTAACTAACTAACTAAGCCTTACCATACCGCTGCCTGGCAGGTCAGCCAGTATTATTGCTAGAGCTGCTACAAACTGTTTTTGCACTTACATTCCCTCTAAATCTGACCTTTCCTGACATGGAATTTTTCACAGAAATGCTTTATTTAAAAAAAAAAAATATTCCTTTTGATGGAAACATTAAATGCAATTTTGCAAGATCAGATTGTTGACCTTAGTCATGGAAGCTGTCTCCTCTGACTTCAAGGAAGTCACTTAAACACCCCCCGCCTCAGTTACCCCATTTTTAAGATGGGGTGGTCCCTCCGTCTCTTGAAGGAATGTAGCAGAAAAAATTAATACTTGTAAAGTGACTTGAGATCCTCTGCTTACAGGCACTGTTCAAATCAAAGCATTATTTATCTGCCAAGTTTAGAACTGACCCTGGATCAAAATCTGAATTTTCCTAACAGTTTGTAAAAGAAGGTTGCACATCCCATGTTCCATTTTGCTCCCTCTCCAGGGTTTATGCAAATTAATAATTTTATGAATCCACCCAATAACAGAGGAAGCTGATTGATGTGGGCTTCACCTTTCTCTGTTGCCCTTTGCTCAACTTCTGAGAGTCTCACGCACATCACCTTGACCTGCTTTCTGGATTGATTGCACTGGGAGCACAGAGATAGTTCTCACACAGATGCATACTAAAGCTAGGCTTCAGAAAGAACCTACTGAAATTGAATTCATTTGTAAATTTGGTTGCATTGCATCAAGTCTTAATCAGGACATTGGATTTTTCTCTCATTACAACTGGTGATTTGACCTCATCTCCCTCTGTATGCTGTTCCCCAGTGTGTGAATCTTAACAACTGTTTTGATTTTCTGTTACAGTGTGACCTGATCGCATCTCTGTAAGTTCCCCCCTCTTCAAAGCATCTGGTGAAGTGGAATTTTCTCCTGTGAAAGCTCATGCAAAAAATAAATTTGTTAGTCTTTAAGTGCCACAGTACTCCTTGTTTGTTTGTTTTACTGAATTAGACTAACAAAGCTACCTCTTTGGATCTTCTCTTTTCTTGAGGCAGAATCTGAGAGTCTGGAATAATTCGGTGGCTAGCTGCAATGTGTACACAAAGTTCCTGTTTTCTGCAGTGCCTGTGGCCACCAAATATTTCCACAAGCCATGTAATAGTTTGAGTGGCTATAACAATAGAGATGGGGCTGTGTAAATGGGCTCGGCCCTTAGCCAAGCCACCTTTGGGTGAGTAGGTCCTGCCCCTCCCTGGGGCTGGAGCAAAGTTGTCTATTTCAATGGCCTGCTAGTCCTCTATTAGGGTGAGGCAGGGTCCCAAAGTCTTTGGCTTTCAATCCCTTCAGCAGGATAAGACAGCACACAATAGCAAAGTCTATGGCCTTCAACCCCTCCGCAGGCTAAGGCAGAGCACAATAGGACAGTTTGGGGCCTTCAACCCCTCAGCAGGGTAAGGCAAAGCACAGGAGGGCTTGGGAGGGGAATGCAGGCCCACTCACTCCACTGCATCCCAGCCCAGGGTCCCAGCAGTGGCAAGAAAGTGCCACCCGGTCAGTGGGCTCCAGCCAAAACACTGACCCTCCACACACAGCCAGGTGTCCAGCTGCTGCCCCTGAGCTACTTCCTCATGTTTTGCCTTTGAGCTATCTGCATCTCACAGTCTTCGAGGTCCTCTCGGTAGGTACCCCAGGGGATCCTGGTCAGGCCCTCGTTATCAACCAGCAGCAGTGCTGGTAACTCCTCCGGTTCATCGGCCAGTGGGGGCTCCTCCAGGTCACAGGTGTTCAGGGCAGCCAACTTACTGGTGTCCTCTGCAGAAGGAAGCTCTTCCAGGTCTTCGTGGGCATCTGGCTTGTTTCCCTCATCCAGGCTCTCCACTGAGGGAAGCTCTTCTAGGTCCTCACCTGAGGGAGGTGGATACAGAGGAAAGTCCCATCACTGGTCACCCTCTTGGATCTCCCAGGGAGGAAGATCTGCTGAATCCAACAGGCATCTCCTCCTCTGGCTCCCCCATGACTGATTGCTACATCCCTTTATATAGTCCACCTTTTCCCTTGGCCCGTCTCTTTGGTTCTGGGTAGGACTTTTGGGACGATCCTCCTCAGGCCAGCAGGGGGAGTGCTGGCAACCAATTGCTTCCTGGCGGGAAGGAAGCTGCTCTTCCCTGCTACAGGCTGGGACTCTAAATTTCCACCTGAGTTTTGGTCCAGGATTTTGGCTGCAACATATCTGATAATAGTTCAGTAGAACATGGTGTTTTCAAATCACCATTCTAATGAATGGGAGCAATGGGACCCAGTTAAATGCCTACAAGCTACCTAAGGTAGAGTGCTACACTTGTCCAGCTATCTAGAAAGGCAGCAGAACTGGTGTGGTTCTACAGTATGACGGGGGTGGGGGGTGAGGCATGTGCCCCAGGAATGGCCTGTGGAGGGCTGTCACTCGCAGACTGTGCTGGGGCAGAATAATGGCAGGCCTAGGGGAAGAATTGGGGTGTGAGAATCTGTTACTATATGAATCTTTCCATCTTCTCAGAGTCCTGGGGGAAGATTTCTGTTGATGCAACTTCAGTCATTAGGTTGGAGTACTTCCAAGGAATGCCTCTGCAGCCACTCTGTAACTTGGGGGAAAAAGGGGCATTTCCTTTCCTTTTGCTTTTTTGGCTGTCCCCTTTACAATGCAATGGGCTCTGAATTTGCTTTTCCCCTTCTCCCTCCTATATGCTAATACTAAACTCTAAAAGAGGTAAAACTCACTTGAAACATGACCTTGCACTGGAAAACTTGAGGCATGCTGCTTTAAATTTTTTCTTAGTCCACCAGTACTATATAAAGTCAATTATTACAGTGAGGCCATTCTTAACTATCCATAGCCTTCATTGATGTTAAAAGACATGAAGCTGTGCACTATAGACATGCACAGTTAGAACGTCCCCTCATTCATTAACTGCTAGCGTAAGCTGCTCAGGTTACAAGGATAGAATTATGAAAGCAGCAGCATCTATGGTTATGTGTCCTTGTTCCAGAAATCAAGTTCACCATTTGAAGTGCTTGCGAATAGGGGACAGCAAACAGGGGAGTTTGAGAGGGAAGGAGTGTGAAGCCCCGAGAAGGAGGTGAAGGTGATCCCCTAGCTGAAAGCAGCAAGGGACAGAGCGTAGCTTGGGTGAGGGTTTGCTAACTGTGTGTGTTTGTCTGTTTGACTTT
>ML682004.1:39358440-39420889 GCA_007922195.1 Podocnemis expansa | reverse complement strand
AGGGCACAGGAAGATACAATTCCAATAAGGAGAAAGCACAGCAAATGAGGAAGGCGCCCACTGTGGCTTAACAGAGAGCTCTGCATTGAGCTGAAGCATAAAAAGGACGCTTACAGGAAGTGGAAGCTAGGACAGATGACTAAGGAGGCATATAAAGACATTGCTCGGGACTGCAGGGATAAAATCAGAAAGGCCAAAGGACAAATGGAGTTGCGACTAGAAAGGGATGTGAAGGATAACAGGAAGGGGTTCTACAAGTATATCAATAACAAGAAGAGGATCAGGGATGGTGTAGGTCCCTTACTGAATGGGGCAGGCATCCTCGTGACAGAGGATGAGGAAAAACCTGAAGTGCTCAATGCTTTTTTTACTTCAGTTTTCACAAGCAGGGTCAGCTCCCAGCCCACTACACTAGGTACGGTAGACTGGGGAGAAGGAGAGAGGCCCTTGGTGACAGAAGGTCAGGTTAGGGACTGCTTAAAGAAACTAGATGTGCACAAGTCCATGGGGCCGGATGAACTGCATCCGAGGGTGCTGAGGGAGCTGGCTGATGAGATAGCAGTACCGTTGGCCATTATCTTTGAAAACTCGTGGCGAACAGGGGAGGTGCCAGAGGACTGGAAAAAAGCAAATATAGTACCTATCTTCAAGAAAGGCAAAAAGGAGGATCCAGGGAATTACAGACCTGTCAGCCTCACCTCAATCCCTGGAAAAATCATGGAGCAGCTTCTCAAAGAATCCATCCTGAAACACTTGGAGGAAAATAGAGTAATCAGGAATAGTCAGTATGGATTCACCAAGGGTAAATCATGCCTGACCAACCTCATCGTCTTCTATGATGAGATGACTGGATTTGTGGATGCGGGAAGAGCCATTGGTGTGATATACCTTGACTTTAGCAAGGCTTTTGATACAGTTTCCCACAGCATTCTCATTGGCAAATTAAGGAAGTATGGGTTAGATGCGTGGACTGTAAGGTGGATAGAAAACTGGCTAGATCAACGGTTTCAGCGTGTAGGAATCAATGGCTCCATGTCAAGTTGGCAAGCAGTAACAAGTGGTGTGCCCCAGGGGTCGGTCCTGGGGCCAGTTCTGTTCAATGTTTTCATTAATGATCTGGATGATGGGATAGATTGCACACTTAGTAAGTTTGCAGATGATACCAAACTGGGGGGAACGGTAGACACCCTAGAGGGCAGGGACAGGATTCAGGGAGACCTAGACAAATTGGAGCAGTGGGCCAAGAGGAATCTCATGAGGTTCAACAAGGACAAGTGTAAAATCCTGCACTTGGGACGAAAAAACCCCATGTACTGCTACAGGCTGGGGAGTAGTCAGCTAAATAGCAGCACTGGAGAAAAGGACCTGGGAGTCATGGTGGATGGGAAGCTGGATATGAGTCAGCAGTGTGCGCTTGCTGCCAGAAAGGCCAATGGCATACTGGGCTGCATCAGAAGAAGTGTTGCCAGCAGATCGAGGGATGTGATCATTCCCCTCTATTCTGCACTGGTGAGGCCCACATCTGGAATACTGTGTTCAGTTTTGGGCTCCCCACTACAAAAAGGACATGGACAAATTAGAGAGAGTCCAGAGGAGGGCAACAAAAATGATCAAAGGGCTGGAGCACAAGCCCTATGAAGAAAGACTGAAGGAACTAGGCTTATTTAGCCTGCAGAAGAGAAGACTGAGGGGGGATTTGATAGCAACTTTCAACTACTTGAAGGGTTGCTCCAAGGAGGAGGGAGCTCGACTGTTCTCGGTAGTAACAGAGGGCAGAACGAGAAGCAATGGTTTCAAGTTACAGCTGGGGCGGTCCAGGCTGGATATTAGGAGAAACTTCCTTACTAGGCGAGTGGTGAAGCATTGGAATAAGCTGCCTAGGGAGGTGGTGGAATCTCCATCTCTGGAGGTGTTCAAGGCGCAGCTGGACAGAACCCTGATTGGGATGATCTAATGGGAGTGGTCCTGCTTTTTTTGGCAGGGGGTTGGACTAGATGACCTCGTGGGGTCCCTTCCAACCCTATGATTCTATGCTAGCATCTTACATTATTAAAATGAGCTTGAGCTAAAAAGTCTGGATCTGTGGCATATTTAACTTCATACTTGTTATGCCATTCTTTCTGTGTGCTGTACCCTTAAGATCTCTGTGGCCTGCAAAGATTGGTAGCCATGCTCACCTCAGGGCAGACTTTCAGAGGTGTTAAGAACTGGGATTTTGCTTTGACCCACTGAAGCAATAGGGGTCAGCCTCAGTATTTGGACTGGATCTGGAACCAATGTGTCACCATGATTGCTGAAGTGTAGAACTTCCTTTACTGGTAATGACCTAGCCAGTGGGGGATGAGCACCATTGAACAGTCCTGCTTCCACCCAGTGGAGGGCAATGTCTGTCACCACAGGCCCAATGGATGGCATTTTCAGAGGGTGCGACTAAGTGGGACTGTTCTTAATGTTTTTGCTGAATCCTGCCTGTACCTCAGTGTCCCGTGTCTATTATTCAGGTATTTAGGTGTTGGATTAAGGATGTGTGATCTTTGTTGTGACCTCTAAAGGGCAGGTATAGCTGACTGTAGCTGCCAGGGCACAAAAAATGGCCACAATCCACCCCCTGCAAGGACCCAGCCATAGGAGGTGGAGGGAGGAGGAGTGGTCAGATGACCTCCTTGCTTTAGGAAAAAGGACAAAGGCAAGCGAAGACAAGAGATATGTCTGTTGGAGGGTGACTAGAAGCGGTCAGGACACATTTCCCTGTGGGATCCCAGAGAGAAGAGCGCAAGAACGGTCTTTGATGTAACTGCCTGATTTCTGTGCTAACACACCTGTTCTCAAAGACTAATAAACCTCACTGACTTCCAGGATGACTGAGAATCACTTCTGACTGAAAGGTGGATGCATGGCCCCTTTGGGGATGTGTAAGTCTCCCCCAGGCATTTCCACCCAGGGGTCTCACTGGGTGGAGCATCTGGTGGAACAGGTGCTGAACATCCTGACGTCAGACCCTGGAGACTTTGAAGGCCTGGAGGTAGTGTCACTTTACCCTGAGGGGAAGACCACTTCATGAGTGCCTTGAGTGGCTTCTGCAGGGTGGTTTCACAGTGCTGCCTTTCTGTCCATGACAGAGGGCATGGGAAATTATGGGAAATAAAGAAAAGGAATGAGCAAACAGGAAAGAAGACAAGAATGTTTTTGATATAAAATGAAAGGGAAGATAGAAGAAAGCAGGAGAAAGAAATGGGAAAGGGAAGAAAAAGCACATGCAGAATTGATGTTCTTACATTTAAGGATCAGTTTTTGATCCCATTATTGGGGATGAAGAGTGCCTGACTCTGACAGTAGTTCCTTTTGGTTCTGATGGACCCACTTGTGGTATAAAGCATTATTCTCTCTATCATTAAGGAGATCAGAATCTGGCCTTTAATATGCCTTTTGTTTCTGTCGCTAAATATTCTAGTCTGTTTCAGAGACAGATGACTTTCAGATTTTTTAGCATCACTTCTATTGGGGATGGAGAGAGAGCTTTTTGCCTTGGGTACTAATGCAACTACGAGCTGCCTGTAATTGTCCTTTTCACAGTGAGCTATTCACTGACCTGTATTTCTATCTCACAGGCATTTTGTGATGTCCTGCAGCTGTTCAGAAAACTATGCTATAAAATACAGTTTTGGCAGTAAATGCTTTGGTTGAGAATAGGCTATGGAACCTTCGCTGAATTTAATGTCTGACTTAAAGCTGAGAGCATCCTAAGGTCTTTGCTTACTGTAAGTCAAATTTTATGCATCAAATGCATGAAAACACAAAGAATGCACAAAGAGGAATATTTAATATGTGTGATGCAATCATGTGGTGTCGGTTCAGTGGTTCTCTGGCATTATTTACCATATCTCTCTCAAAGGAGCTATCCCAGTGAAATGAGAGTTTAATAAAAGCAGGCCTTACAGCACTCTATCGTTAAGCATTCAGGACAATGTCTTCATTTTCTTTGTACTGTCAGTGTGCTGAAAACATAATGTCATTTGAAAATCTAATGTTTGACTAATAATGTAATTGCAAAAGCAGAATAATTTTTCCTAAAGATCAGTTGAAAACATTCATATTTTCAGAGTAGCTTTTTATCCATCAGTGGTGCCATGCAATAGAGTTGTCTGGGTGCCTTCTCCTGAGCTGTTTTTCTTGATTTCTTTTCCTAATTACCTTAGTCTTCTAAAGGTGAATTGTATTCTTATATAATCTGTATTACCTCAATTCAGGTCAAGGAAACTTATTGCAAACTATTCTTTGGTGCCAGCAAATCTCTGCCGAAACATTCATTCACAATTTAATACATTAACCCCAGTAAAGCCAGTCCAACTAAAAGCATTGTCCATTGGCTTGTCAAGATAAATGCTGCTGTAGTTGTTTCAGATAGTGGCAGCCTGGTGGTTTGAAGATGTTGGTGGGAACTTGCCTTTGTACTTCCCTACTGACTACAAGGTAACTGTCTTCTGAATAATGGATGGTTGTAGTGTGCACGCAATGTGCGGGGGCGTATGCGTGTGTGTGAGCGAGATCAGGATCTCAGCATCATAGCTGGCTGTCTATCTCTATCACAAGCTAAACCAAAACTCAGTGCATCATCAACCTTTGAGAAGTTTGGCTCAACATCTGAACTTTGTGGTTTGTATAATTGGCAGAGATTGCAAAAGTAGTTTGATTATCACAAAAACTAGCTTGGACTCTTCTAAGTCCTCCAGCCAAAGGGAACATGAATCTTTTTTTATTTAATTTAATAATTTGTTAGTCTTTAAGGCTATGCCCTCACCCAATAAATAGAAAGAGTAAGGCACCCTGGGAGAAAGAAGGCCAAAAAGCATTAAGTCAAACTAACAGTTACTTCAAATTAACACAACTACACTTGGTTAATTCGAACTAATACATTCAAATTAACTCATACTTTGAAGTTAAGTGAGGTTTTATACTTAGAAGTAAGTTTTCATGAATTTGAACTGAGTTCCTTAGTTCGAATTAATGAAAGCCAGTGTAGCCATGCATTAATTTAATATGATTTAATCTTCATTAATTCAAATTAAATTGTAAATGTAGACATACCCTTTGTGCCACAGGGTGCCTTGTTTGTTTTACTGAACTAGACTAACACAGCGGCCCCTTTGGAACCTGAATTTTTATGAGAGGCTCTAAAATATAGCTGAATTTTATTCTTCACAATTGCTGTTTGGCTTTACAGCTATTTTATTTCCCTTGACTTCTATAGCATATGAGCACAATGAGAAACATGGCACTACTGGAAACCTTATGCCAAAGCCAGACACATGAGACTTCTTGTCTCCAAAGAAGGAAGTTTTTGAGTGGTGTCTAGAGTAGTGGTTTTCAACCAGTGTGCCATGGCATATTAGTGCTCTGTGAGAGATATCCAAGTATGCTGTGAAATTTTGTATGAAGGTAATGAAAATCAATGTAAAAAAAACAAACATTGTTTCATCTCAGACAATATTCTATCCAACTAAAATTACAACTTGTGAAAAATTAATCATCAGATTAAAGGCGAGGTTTCAGTCTTTTCATTTTAAAACATGAACATTCTAAATATGGGTGGCCAAAGAGCAAAACTGAGATGAAATATTCTTTTTCCAGAGGACCTGAAACATTTACTGTATTTGATCCTTCTTTAGCTTGTTGCATGCACTATGTTGCAAAACTCTTGAATAAGACTGTAACTGTAGTAAATTTGATGTTTACGAGCAATCAATTCAGTTGAAAAAAGTGGATGTGCCATGGGATTGTTTCCCATTGAAATGTGCTGTGTTACTGAAAAGGCTGGGAACCACTGGTATTCCTAATCCATTCTCACTTTTGGATGCTTAACTGAGGTATACACTACAAACGTGCAGCTGCATCAGTGCAGCTCTTCTACTGTAGTGTTCTGGTGAAGACCCACTAAGCCTCTAAGCTTTATAACTCCATCTCAAGGTGAAGTTCTTCCACTGACACAGCAGTTTTTACATCAGTGGTTCCCAGCCTGTGGACTGGGGGCCAAAAGTGGACCATGGGAGCTTTCAAAGTGACCTGCCACTTTCGTCTCCCTGGCTGCAGAAGGGAGCCGCTGCCTAAGGACCCAGGCAGAGCATGTCACTGCAAGACTAAAAGTGTGGTGCAGGCTCCTTGCTGTAGCCAAGGTGATAGGAGCTCAGTGTTCCCTTCCCCTTGTCTGTGTAGCAGGGAGCACTATAAAATGCTCCACCAGAGTCCCTAGGTGTGCACCTCAGCTGGAGCCAGAAGGAGGGGAGCACTTATCTCCTATCCATTGCCTAGGCTCCACTGCCTTGAAGCACGAAGGGCTACAGCATGCATGTGGTTTCCCTGAGGGGCAAGAGAGGCTTCTTGCTGAACTGTCTGGCTGCAAGGACAGGTGTGCAGGGGGACTAGTGGCAGATAGGTGGCCCTTCAGGTTAATAAAAATGTGGCCCTTGAGCTGGAGAGGTTGAAAAACCACTGGTCTACACCATTGCTTAAGTTGGTATAAGTACATCAGTAAGGAGCGGTCACCCATCATCACTAAAGGCCTGATCCATTGGGGTGCTGAGTACCTGCAGTGTCAACTGAAATCAGTGGCAGTTGGGAATCAGTACATTCAATCCTTCTACTGCAATTGAAGTCAATAAAAAACTCCCATTGTCTTGATTCTTGAATATATATCAGGCTGAATGGGAGTTGCAGTCACTGAAAGTTGTGCATACTCAGCAGTTCTTCAGACCAAGACCATCAGGATAATGGGTGAAATTTAGAAGATTCCAAGAATAGCTAGCTGGGAACTGGGATTTTTTTTTCTTTTTTTTAAGTAAAAATCCCTGTCTGAAATTTTGCCATCAGAAAACTTATTTTTTCCCTCATAGGAAAACTTCAGTAATGTGGGAAACTATTTCCATTTGTAACATAGTAACAAAGTGGGGAGAAATCTTACATCTTGAAAACAAAAGCTGGCTAAGATTGTAGGGGAAGGTTTCTATTTTTTTAGAAAATCAAAATGTATTAAAAATGAAACTTTCTGAAAAGCTTGTCTGACAAATCTGAATTTTGGGGGGGAAAAAAACCCCAACAACTTATAAGTGGAAAGTTTTGAGCAGTTCTGATTCTGGGGTTCATTTTTGATAATAATGAATACTGAATACAGTTCCTCACATACTAAAAGATAATGTGATTTGAACATGGTCTTCTAAAAGTAGCTATTGTACTTTAGGCTTCTGTACTTGCCAAGTGCAATTTCTATGGATAAACTAGTTTCTGCATATCGCTAGTCAACACAGTGGATATTTCAAAGAGACATTTTCACACGTTCAGTTAATTTTTTTTTAGTACTTATTAAAATAGCTTGGAGGTTGAGGAAGAGAATTTTTTTTTTTGAAGAGTAGGAAGAGAAGATAAACTGCGATTATTCAATACAACAATGTTAAAAAAAATGTAGTCCTAGAAATTCTTTAGCATTTTTGACTAGTTATGTCTGGATTTTAAAAAAGAGTGGCATAAATCTTTCAATCCAACAAATTTCCTTATTACTGAGAGTTTCATGAGTGGGAAAGCAAAGAAAAGTATTTGCTCTTTGTCTGCCAAGCAATGTACTAGGTATTTGATCTATTATGTGGTTTGACAAGCAGCTAATATCATACTGAGCCCTAGAGCAAGTGGTGTCAGTCTCTTCTTAATCCTAGGATCCATGCTATTTCAATTAACATTTTCCTAGGTCTTAAACTGGATTATTTTAACTGAAAAAACTAGTAACAACAACCACAGAGAGAGCCATGCTTTTATTCTTACGAGTGAGGTGAAAAGTCAGGTGGGAACAAGATAGTAAGGCAACTTCTCAAACTGTGCCCAGCACTGTTCTCTATAAACAGGGATAAACATGCTGGGAGTAGAGTCAAGACCTGTAAACTGTTGTAAGACCTACAAGGCTATAAAGTTGGAAAGGGCAGAGACTCACTTTTGGTCAGTCCTATGTGTTCCAGCTAGACGAATGGAGCTCTTGCTTCACCCATCTACATTTTTTCTTTTAATTTCAATTCAGTGAATGTTCAGCTGTTGAGAACTCTTTGATATGCTTCTGATATTCTTACTATAAATTGTTAACATTAATTAATAGCGTCTAGCAAACTTGTATGGAACAGAATCTTTATAGGTCATCTAATGAAGATAACTTCATGTCACAGTGTTGAGCATTGTTTTACTAGCTGAGGGCTTGTCACATGATGTATAGTCAATCATGTGTCCATTGTTATTATTCCATGTCAAGTCATATATATAGTTTCAGTGTCCTTGTTCTCAGGTAGTGGTTGTATGTTTCCTTATGTTGCTTCCCCTCCTCATGCTGAACTGCAGGTGGTCATTTAGTTTGTCATCTCACATTTAAGTCTTAGAAGAAAACTCGTGCTTAGGGGAAGTAAACAAATTGCCCTCCCAGTTAGAAGGCAGTGGCAGCTAGAAACAAGTAGGTTGATTTGAATAACCAAATAGCTACATTCTTACCCATTTATTTGTACCGATGTGTCCTTCCTCATGTGACAGGCCACATCACTGCCAATGTCAATGAACAGTGAAATTCTATAGCCTGTGTTATCCAAGCAACAATAAAAATGTTCATAATAATCCATTTTTCTGGATTTAAAATCTATTAATCTGTCTTAAAGTAATTTTTGTGAATTTCTACTACTATTAAGGACATCCTCCCAAAAGAGCAAATTTCAGGCCTGGGGTGGATAGAATGCCACAGGCTGCGTTTAGCATGACAAAGGATAGGACTCCCCAGCTTAGGGTTACACCCTGTGCTACTGTAAGGGTAATAAAGAATAAGGCTCTGTGGGACAATGTTTGTTATAAAGAGCCATGATCCCAGTGTTAAGGATAAGCCCTGAAGGGTTAAGGCTTCTTCGGCTAGGTTTTTAAAGGGCTAGCATTTCCAGGTCTTGGGGAAGAGTCTCAAAAAGGAGGGCATCCTCGGCTATTATTAGGCCTAGTGTATCGGGGTCCCCAGGTTAATGTTAGAGTTTCAAAGGGTGGGTGTCTCATGGGGCTAGGGTTACAGTTCCAAAGTGAAGGGCATCCCAAGCTTGGCCTCGGATATGAATCAGGTTCTCTGGGCTGTTAGTATGTCAAAGGGATGCACTCGCTGGTTCATAGTTGCAAAGATTAGGGCTCCCCAGGCTAGAGTCAGGCTTTAAAGAAAGCACTCTAGCAGCTAGGATTAGGAATGGTAGGGATCTCTCTGGCAACAGGTTATTGCCATATAGGCTCAGTATCCATAACTTCTGGTCAGGCATGGGAGGAATATGGGCCCTCAGGTAGGATCAGTATCTCAAAGGGGAGGACTTCCCAGTATAGTGTTCAGGTTTCAAATAGGAGGTCTTCAAAGGTCAGGATTAGGCTTGTCTTGGACTGGGGTCCTTGTATTTCATCTGTGGTTTTGAAGAACAGGTCTCCCTCAACTAGGGTTAAAATGTGGGGTTTCTAGGTTAGGGTAGGCCTTGGGCATATTGGGCTCATAGTATTAGAAACAAGAGTCCTGTTCCTTTCTGTTTGTCAAAAGCAAGTTGAGAATGGCCTCTCCCCTAGTAGCTTTCTCCACCTTTTGAGATTTAAAAAAAAAAAAAAATGTCTCTAATACATTCCAAGAACTTGTTGGATAATCTGTGCCTTGCAGTGTTATTTTCCCAACAGATATCTGGGTAGCCAAAGTCCTCGATCACCACAAAGTCCTGTGCTTTGGATGATTTTGTTAACTGCTGAAAAAAGCCTCTTCCATCTCCTCTTCCTGGTTATGTGGCCTGTAGTAGACCCCCAACCATGACATTACCATTGTTTTTAACTCCTTTTTTTTTTTTAATCCAGAGATTTTCAACATGTCTGTCTCCTATTTCCATTTCAATCTCTGTCCTACTATACACATATTTAATATACAAGGCAACACCATCTCCCTTTTCTCCCTGACTATCCTTCCTAAGCAAGCTATACTTTACTATGTTAATATTCCAGTCATGTATTACCCCACCAAGTCTCTGTGATGCCATCTACCTCATAGTTGTGTTTAGCTGCTAGCATTTCAAATTCTTCCTGCTTATTCCGCATGCTTCTAGCATTAGTATACAGAAACTTAAGATACTGATTTGCTATTCCTCCCAGTTCTGACTAATCTCTCTTTCATTGCCTACTGTTACAGCCTAGCCTCCCTCCAAATTCTGACCCTTCCCCCAGGCCTCCCTGGTTTTGATTTATCTGTGGGCTTTGGTCACCTTCCCCCTTCAAACCTAGTTTGACTGATCAGTTTTATCAGTGAAGAGAAGAAAATTAGTAAAATCCCTCAAGGACTTGTATTCAGATTGGTACTGTTCAACGTATTCATAAATGATCTGAAAACAGAAGTGAACACGGAGGTGGCAAGTTTGCAGATTACAATAACTCAAGATAGTTAAATCCAAAGCAGACAGAAGAGTTAGATATCACAAAACTGGGTGACTGGGGAGTAAAATGGTATATGAAATTCTATGTTGACAAATGCAAAATAGTGCCCACTGGAAACCATAATTCAACCTATACATTTAAAATGGAGTATAAAATAGCTGTTACCACTCCCAAAAGAGATCTTGGGAGTCATTGTGGATAGTTCCCTGAAAACATCTTCTCAATGTGCAGTGGCAGTCAAAACAGCTAACAATGTTAGAACCCATTAAGAAAGGGATAGATAACAGGACAGAAAACATAATACCACTATATAAATCCATCGTGCACCCAGACCTTGAATATCACACGCAGTTCTTGTTGCTTCATTTCAGAAAAGATATTAGGATTGGAAAAAATAGAGAGGCAACAAAAACGATTAGACATATGGAACAATTTTGTATAAGGAGAGAATGAGATTTTGACTGCTCAGTTTGGAAAAAGAGATGACTGAAAATGGATATGACAGCACTATAAAATCATGAATGATCTGGAGAAAGTGTTATTGACCCCTTCACATAACACACAAATCAGAAGTCGCACAATGAACTCAATAGGCTTTGGGTTATGAGAAACACAAGGAATTACTTATTCACACAATGCACAGGCAGCCTGTGGAACTTGTTGCTAGTGGATATTGTGAAGGCCAAAAGTTTAACTGTGCCAAAAAATACAAGGACTTAGATAAATTCCTGGAAGATAGATCCATCAATGACTGTTTGCCAACATGGTCAGGGATGTAACCCCACACAGTAGGGATCACTAAACCTCTAACTGCTAGAAGCAAAGACCGGATGATGGGATGGATCACTTATAAATAGCCTCATTCTGTTCATTCCCTCTGAAGCATTGGACATCAGTTGCTGGGATAGATGGGCCATTGGCCTGACCCGGTAAGGCCCTTCTTCTATCTTTATTATAAAGGGTTGGGTACCTTGGAATAGCAGCAGGGCTATAAATGGTAGTGTTCCCCTGGCCAATGTTTGAGTTATAAAGGGAAAATTTTTCTGGTATAGTTTTAGGCATGGTATAGATAAGATTCTGTGGGGCAGGTTTGTAAAAGATGGGGCTCCTCCAGCTAGCGTTAGGGTTGTGTAGCATAGTGGTCCTAGGGCTAGGTTTAGGGTTATAAAGGGTAAGGGCTCTGCGAGCTAAGTTTGAGATTGAAAGGATAGATCTGTCCATGGTAAAATTAGTTTTTGGGCAACCCTGGCTATTGTTTGTTTCTAAAAGGTAGGGCTCCTGTGGCACTGTTTGGGGTTATAAGGTGTAGGACTCTTCAGGATAGGTTTAGAGACGTAAAGGGCAGGCTTCTTGGGTTAGAGTTATGACTATAAAGAGTGGGATCCTCAAACTGTGATTAGGGTTATAAAGAGTAGGGACCCTTCCCCAAGGTGAAATTAGACATAGGGCTACTATGCATCCCCAATTTGGAGTGTGGTTTACAAAATATAGGGCTCTATATTGTGTGGTTCAGTTTGCATAGGATGTATGCTTTTTGGCTAAGGAAAGGACTGTGGTGGCTAGGGCTCTCCAGGCTGGGATTAGTTTTGTAAAGGGTTAAGTTGCTGGGCCAGGGTTCGGGTTTCATAGGATAAGGCTCTCCCCAGAAGGGTTAGGTCTGGGTGGCTAAAGCTCAAAGGGGTTGGGTTAGGGTTACAAATAGCAGGGGTCCCCTTGCTAAGTTTAGTTGTGGTGCATTAGGTTTCCTCAGATTAGGGTTAGCCTTACAAAGGGCAAGGGACCTGCTGCAGAGTGGTTATATGTTGGGTAATTAGGACTCCTTGCAGTAGGGTTAATTTTACAAAGAGCGGGGTTTCTCAGGACAGGGTTATGCTTGCGGCTGCTAGGTCTCCCAGTGCTAACATTATCTTTACAAAGGATTGGCTCCCTGGGTCACAGTAAGGCCTGGTGTAAGTATTACTTCCCAGTGTAGGATCAGGATTACAAATGGTAGTGTTTTCCAGACCAGGTTGGTGTCTGTAGGGCTCTCTGGGCTTGGGTTACAGAGGATAGGGGTCATTAGGCTAGCCTTAGGCATTCAGCCAGTAGGGTTCTCTGGTCTCGGGTTTGGATTACAAAGTGCAGGCTCCTAACTCTAGGGTGAGGGTTATAAAAGACACGGCTCCCCGGGCAAGGATTAGTTATTTTTAAAGGTTAGTTGCCATTTACTGCACACCACAGAATTTCAGTTTCTGTGCATTTATTGTTTATAAAAAATATGGCTGTTGGAGGAGACCTGTGGAAACGTGGGCTCCAGAAAGCAAGAGATGAAATGTTGCAGAGAAGAAGGGTGTAAATTAGGAAGATTCTGCTGTTGTAAGAAGTCCTTCCTACCCACAAGGGATCTGATTGCTTTAGTGACAACTTAGACTTGTGAACTTGTTTAAATGGATGGCTTTTTGGAGGGCTGGAATATCAGAGTATGTACTGGCATGGGAGGGCACTGTAGATTGCATTGCAAAAGTCAAAATTAAACATAATTAAGTGAGCTTTGTACAGTGTATGCACAAACTAACTTGTAGTCTGTGTGTGATAACCATTTTCTTATTGGCTAGAAGTGGCTGTGCGTAGGCAAAATCTATTGGTTCAGAGTTCTAGTTACACCCATATTTTAATAGGTTAGAACACTGGTTCCAAACCAGTGTGTTGGGGCACACTGGTGTGCCGTGGCAACACCCAAAGTGAGCTGTGAGCATCTCTAAGACCTGGAGTTAAAGTTCCCTCCCTGCTCAGACTAGCCACGTGGGCTGTGCAGGGCTGGGAAAAGGCAGGGGTTAAAGTAAGGGGGAAGGCACCAGAACACAATTCTGGGGCCCCCTATTTTTAGGCAGGCAGCATTCCTGCCCCCTAAAAATAGAGGAAGGCACTGGAACACAGATTTCTAGGGGTCCCCCTAAAAATAACAGGAGCAGCCCGAACGTAGTGTTCTAGTGGGTCCACCTTAAGCTCAGCCAGCAGAGAGCTGCAGGAGGCTAGGAGTGTGTGAATCTCCCCATGTAGGGAGAAGCAGCTTCTCTCAGGCACCCTGCAAACAGCCCATGTAAGGGCTTTGGGTGGGGAGGGCTGCTGGGGGTTGTGTGTGGTAAGTGTGTGTGTGTAGCAGGAGTGGGTGTGTAGCGGCTGTTTGGTTGGGGGGGTGTAGCTGGGGGGGTGGGGTGGCTGTGTGTCTGTAGGGGTGTAGCTGGG
This sequence comes from Podocnemis expansa, assembly GCA_007922195.1. Classification (NCBI taxonomy): domain Eukaryota; kingdom Metazoa; phylum Chordata; order Testudines; family Podocnemididae; genus Podocnemis; species Podocnemis expansa. Next base: position 39,407,221 of record ML682004.1, on the reverse strand, counting down.
TGCTGGAGGCCTAGTTCTGGCCCCTGCATTGATGGGAGGGTCCATCACAGGCAGCAGGGGGCTAGGGGAGGGGAGGACGGGACACACTGGAGTGGGAGGGAGCAACAGGGGGGTGAGGATTTGCCTTGAGTGGCAGGGAGCCACTGTGGAAGAGAAGGGGGAAGTGGGCAGTGCACCACGTTCCCTTGCCCTACCTTCCCACTCCCCAAGTTCCCCCTGCTTCCCCTCAAAGCCACTCTTGTTCTCCCTTCCTCTCTCCTCTCGCAGCATCCTTGTGCTGTTCCCCACATGGTTCTCCTTGCTCTCTTTTGCCCCCCTTGCCTCTGCTCCCCATTCTCACTCCTGCCACTGCACACGATTCCTGACCTCCCCTGTTTTGCCACCCCTGCTCTGCTACCCCTACAACCCCACATAGCAGCATTTCTGAAACATTGTGCCATGGTTCATGAATATTCATAGGTATTTAAGTTGATTTGAATATTCATGAGTTTTTTTAAATGGTGTTGTGCCTCGAAAAATTTGAAGGTAACAAGGTGTGCCACAGCAGAGGAAAGGTTGGGAACCACTGGGTTAGAGAAAGTTGCTACTTTGGAAGGTGGTTGTGTGTCTGGTGTTTTCTGAAATTTCCTGCAGGTTTTCTTTCCATTTTAAATTACAGTTAAATATCAATTGGCTTCAATAAAATAATTTGTCATATGAAACTAAACCAAAATTCTTAATTTTTGCCTCTGGAGGACAGAGCTATGAAATAGAACACAGTCATTTTGAGCAGTATAGTCCCATCAGTTTCCATTTGTATATCCAGTGCACATGACCTGTTTTTACTTTGGAAGGTAGTTGAAAACACACATGAAGTGAGCCTTATTATTTTTTGAATTTCAGTAGTGCCTAAAGACTTCAACTGGAATTTGAGCCCCCTTGTTTGAGGAACTGTATAAACATAACAGGTCAGGTATACAATATACATGTCAGTACAATTAAGTGATTTGGTAGTGTGAAAATCTGCACCCCTGAATATGTAGTTACATTGATCTTAAAATGCCAGTGTAGACAGTGACATATTGGCAGGAAAGGTCAAACATTTAGTGAACATGGAGCATGTTTGGAATTTGTAAATGAACAAAGTTGGCTTAATTCACTGTAACCAGCATTTGTTACAAATTTAACTGTTTTATATGTGTGAATCATTCATAACCAAAGTTTCACCTTTGCACTTCTTTCTGTACTGATTCAGTGAACAGTGTCCATGACAAAATTTCAGCATATGATTTGGCTGAACTGTTCACTTCAGCTATTTGTTATCTATGCAATATGATTTGTCTATCACACGGCTTTTTTTTCCCTGGTGGGATGGCTGAGATACTCGTGTTTATGCTCAGATACCCTGGTTTTCCTGCGGATTCAGGTATTTGTTCACAGAACAGACATTCTCCAGTGTTCATGAACCAAAACTGATGTATGAAGATGTATTCAAATAACACTCCTGACTGAGGGAAAGAAATCAATCACAAAAGTGACGTCAATAAAGAACAGATAAACATCACTTAACATTCTGATGCCTTCAGTGCATAGGAAGTTACTTTGCAGTGGTTCAGAGGAGAAGAAATTGATTCAGGGCTTCAGTCCACAGCACATGTTCTGTCCTTCTGTAGTCTGGAGACGTCCCATTTTATGAACTTTATTAACACAATCCAGAGTTAGTTCACAAAATGGGGGTTCTGTCGTATACCACATTGATAGACAGATAGAAACACAGTTTTATAAAACCCCCTCAGCTCTGGTAATCTGATCACAAGTTAGTTGCATAAGTTTTTTGGGTGACTTTGTGAACACTGTGCCCAAATTCACTACAGACACTTCCCACAGAAATTTGCTGCTAATCATTCTCAAGTGATGAATGAATGGAAAAGCAACTTATTTAGAATGATTTACACTTCATAAGCTGTAATAAATAAATAGTTATTCACTGGCTGTCATACATCCTTGGCTAATCCTTTTGAAGGTCACTTGTACCAGTCACTAGCTTTTTCTCATTGCCACACATCATCAACACCAGCTAGCAACTTGCACAGGGGTATGTTTTCTTTCAAGAAAATAAGAAAGGAGGTCAGTCGATTGGCCTGGGTTAGCTCTGAACCCCTGATCTCAAACTTCACATGCTTGGTAGGTAGAAAAGAGAATCAGAAGCTGATGAAAACATAAAATGTTTTAAATTTATTAAATCATTTCAGCTACGAGAAAACTATTCAGTATTAATTGGCCTCTTGGGGAAGTCAAGGCAAAGCAGTTTGTTCTGAGATGTCCTCTTGTGCCCTGAAATTACATTAACTGGGTCACAGGACAACTGCAACAGTTTCCTCATGGTGCAAAAAACATCTGACTGGAAGAAAACTGGATTGCGATACATCATTAACATTCTTATGTGCTGCTTTAATCAAGTTCTTTTTTTTTTTTTTTGAAACAAGTCTCTAATTTGTGTCTTGTGCTGTCATTTCCTTCCTTGATTCAAGAGTCGTACGCTGCCAAGGGAGGGAAAGCAAGGTGCCATCTGAGTTCACCAGTGAGAAAAATCCAAGGGAGTGAGAATGTTATGATCTGGGTGAAACCTTTATTATGGGATTGAGATTAATATGTGTGAACTCACTCCTCAATTAAAAAGGCAGTAAGCATAAGACCTTCCTAAGACAAAAAGTGCTTGAACCCAGTTAAGGAACTTTTGCTTAGTGTTTGGGGGATTTTGGGGGTAGGGGGGAGAATGGACCAGAGAGAGCGAGCCTGAGTGGAGCAGCTGCAAGCATGTTAACTAATCTTGGAAGAAATCTGGGGAGCGGTTTTTGGGTCAAGGATGTGGGCTGAAAAGACTGCTTGTTCTGAGTAAAAGAAGTCTCTTGCCTGTTGTTTGATTTCTCCTGTATTCAGAGATGGGGGGACTTGGTAAATAAACAACATTGCATCAAAGCAATACCCGACAACCACCAAATTCTACTCCCAACTGCAAAAGGCACAGGGCCTCAAACTATGACTAGCTGCTAGGGTCAAAAGGCCAACATTAGTGACCTGTGAGTAATAGTATGTGTGTGTGCCGCTCCCTCTGTGGGGCCGAGTGGGAGTTACACAAACCTACAGTACTGTTTGGTTCAAGGGAAGTGGGGGAAAGGGGCATGTGTACTGGGGACAGGATATGACGAGCCCGTATCCCTGCTATCAGTGTGACCTTCCGAGAGATGGAGGCCACAGTAGAATAGTGACAGTCGGGAAGCCCTAAATGAGTACAGAGTAGTTGCATGGAGGAGTCATTTAACCACTGGAATGTAGCGATTTGAGGGAATGAGGATAGCAGCCAGGTGTACCACGCACTGTGCTGGTATACACTGAGCTAATGGGTCATGACCGACTTGCAGAGTTAATGCTAATGGGAGCTAGTGGCCCTTTCAAATCAGAATGGCAAGATGGTTTTCCCACTTTGTGCAGGTGTGTGTGACTATACAAGCTACAAGGCATTGGATTATTAGGAAACATCATTCAGACTTGTGAGTCAAAGTCCTTTGCAAATATTTCCCCCACTTTAGTGTATTGGGCCATTTCCTTACTTAGCTATTGTCTTCCAGGTGTCACAGCAGCCTCCCCAACTTAGACTACCTCAGAGCCCTCTTTCCCTCTTCCCCCTCTCTTCAGCTGAGCCAAGTACTGAATCTAGCATATCCAAGGACCATACTCCTGCAAAAATTTCTAAATGATCTTTAATATCCATACATGGCAACAGAGTTTGCTTTCAAGTGCTTCAGTGGGAACTTGAATACAGTGGAGATGACAGCTAAATAAGTATCTTCATTTGTATCCCACAATAAACTGCACTGAAGTCCGCTCATCTTTAATTGAAAGATTGAGTTAATCCTGGTAGGAATCTAGAATGGGGTCCATGAATCACTGCTAATTCACAGGTGATGCTTAAACTATTAAATCCAGCTCCTGTGTGGGCTAAGCAGTGATTATGAAAACCTTGGAGAATTTCTTTCCTTGAAAATCTTCTCCCAAAATATTCACCTGGGATTCTAATGGGCCATTTCCGCCTCTGTAATTGTGACTTGAGATGCCCTGTCTGTGGACAGTAGATAAAGTTATGTCAGTGTCCTGTGTGGTAGTAGTAAATCCAAAAGGCAGGCTGATTTTAAAGGGCCCATAACTGCTGCTCTGCAGCAAACCAGCTGACTCTTTATTTTTGGTAACTTGTTAATAAATAAAAGGACATTGAAAATACAGGTCACAGAGGACACCAGTGGCCCCTTCTCCTTCGCTGAACTGGGCTCAGTGGACTGATGCTAATCCAGACTCGACCTCCTCTCCTTGCTTGCAGGCTTTAGTGCGTCAAAGATCATTCTAAACACATTCTGAATAGTATGGAATTGGGGGGTGTTTGCTTCACCCTCCTTGACATACACCTCTCAACACTATTACACTTGTCAGTGTCAGAACAAAACCTGCTTCTGCTGAGGTGCTTTTTTTTTTTGAGGAAGAAACCTGCAAATGTGGCTGGACTTATTTCCCCCCGCCCCCACTGACAAACTTCCCTAACCAATGACACTATAACTGACGGAGGAGACAAATGTCACTAGTTCTGTTACATATATAGCCCTGCAGTGTCACGAGCTCTGCTCCAATGGCTTAGCTTGTTATCTGACTCATACAGGCAGACTAGGTCCTGAACTTGGCTGCTGCTCAACTCTAGCTTTAAAATTCTCATTGTCTCCTTAGTGGACAAAATTTAAAGGTGAATGCATACAATGAAGAAAGCTACACATCTATGATGGATGGAAAGCAGTTCAAGTTAGTATAACTTAAATTTAAACCTCTCCTTGGCCCCTCGGCATGTAACACTTTCTTATAAATCCTAGTTAGTGGTTCGTACTTTGCTTTCCTGTTACAGCCCTTGTCTTCATATAGAAAAGGGTGTCCTAGAAGTAGCTAGAGAGACACCTTTACACCCACTTACTGATGTGTACCTTGCATATCTAGTCAGCTGGACATTCCAGCAAGTAGGAGCAGAAGCAGCCAAAGCAGGGGCCTCCAGACATTCAGAGACCTTTCTACAACCTTTGGCAGGAAATTCCCTGCTCTATGCTGATCGGCAATTTGCTACAATTCTTTTCCTTCCCCAGTCACCTCACCTCAGCTTCATTTCCAGATCTGTCCACCACCTCTCTGTTTCCTTCAGTGTCCCTGCTTCCTTCACTTTTTATTTTTCTTTTTTTGGTTGGAAGGGACCTCATAGGTCATCTAGTCCAACCCCCTGCCAGAGGCAGGACCACTCCCACTAAACCATCCCAGTCATGGTTTTGTCCAGCCAGGCCTTAAACACCTCCAAAGATGGAGATTTCACCACCTCCCTCGGCAGCTCATTCCAAGGCTTCACCACTCTCCTAGTAAAAAAAGTTTTTTCTAATATCCAGCCTCGACCTCCCTAACCGCAACTTGAGACCATTGCTCCTCGTTCTGTCCTCCGTTATTACCGAGAACAGTCGAGCTCCATCCTCCTTAGAGCATCCCTTCAAGTAGTTGAAGGTTGCTATCAAATCCCCCCTCAATCTTCTCTTCTGCAGACTAAATAAGTCTAATGCTTTCAGTCTTTCCTCATAGAGCTTGTGCTCCAGCCCTTTAATCATTTTGGTTGCCCTCCTCTGAACTCTCTCTAGCATGTCCCTGTCCTTTTTGTAGTGGGGAGCCCAAAACTGAACACAGTATTCTAGATGTGGCCTCACCAGTGCAGAATAGAGGGGAATGATCACATCCCTTGATCTGCTGATAATACTTCTTTTGATGCAGCCCAGTATGCGATTGGCCTTTTTGGCCGCAAGAGCACACTGCTGACTCATATCCAGCTTCCCATCCACCATGACCCCCAGGTCCTTTTCTACACTGCTGCTACTTAGCTGAATGTTTCCCAGCCGGTAGCGGTGCCTGGGGTTTTTTCGTCCCACGTGCAGGATTTTACACTTGTCCTTATTGAAGCTCATAAGATTTCTATTGGCCCACTGTTCCAATTTATCTAGGTCTCCCTGAATCCTGTCCTTGCCCTCCAACGTGTCTACTGGTCCCCCCCAGCTTAGTGTCATCTGCAAACTTACTGAGAATGCAGTCTATTCCATCATCCAGATCATTGATGAAAATGTTGAACAGAACTGGCCCCAGGACTGACCCCTGGGGCACACCACTCGTGACTGGTTGCCAGCTAGACATGGAACCATTGATTCCTACACACTGAAACCGTTGATCTAACCAGTTTTCTATCCACCTTATAGTCCACCTATCCAACCCATACTTCCCTAATTTGCCAATGAGAATGCTGTGGGGAACTGTATCAAAAGCCTTGCTAAAATCAAGGTATATCATATCAACAGTTCTTCCTGCATCCAGAAAAACAGTCATCTGATCATGGAAGGAAATGAGATTGGTCAGGCATGATTTATCCTTGGTAAATCCATGCTGACTGTTCCTGACCACTTTATTTTCCTCTAAGTGTTTTAGGATGGATTCTTTGAGAACCTGCTCCATAATTTCTCCAGGGATTGAGGTGAGGCTGACAGGTCTGTAATTCCCCAGATCCTCCTTTTTCCCTTTCTTGAAAATAGGCATTACATTTGCTTTTTTCCAATCCTCTGGTACCTCCCCCATTCTCCATGAGTTTTGAAAGATACTGGCCAGCGGTGCTGCTATCTCATTGGCCAATTCCCTTAGCACCCTTGGATGCAGTTCATCCGGCCCCATGGACTTGTGCACATCCAGCTTCTTTAAGCAGTCCCTAACCTGACCATCCATCACCAAGGGCCTCCCTTCTTCTCTCCCATCTGCCATACCCATGGTAGTGGGCTGGGAGCTTACCCTGCCTGTGAAAACTGAAGCAATACCAGGAGTGGCTGCGCTGGGGAATCCAGGGGCCTCGCTCACCCCGGCCCCTGCAGCGGCGGGCTGTGCTGGGTGCCCCCGACCCCGCAGCGGGGTTTGTGGCAGCCTGGGTGGCGGACTCCAGCCAGGCGCCCCTGACCCCGCGGTGGGGTTTGGCCGGGTTTGGGGGCAGCCCGGGTGGCGGGCTCCAGCCAGGTGCCCCCAACCCTGCATCAGGGTTTGGAGGCAGCCCAGGTGGTGGCTGAGCCTTCCCGCAGTGGCTCACCCCCCTGCCGGGGGCTGCAGCCCCCTTTCTGGGGCTGGGGGACAGCCCTCAGCACCCTGGCCAGGGTGCTGAGTGTCAAATGTTGTTTTGGAACACTTTGTTCCGAAACAACATGTTCAGACAGGATTGTTTCGAAACAATCATTTTGAAACAACGTTGTTTCGACCCCAAATGGGGTTTAAGTTGTTTTGCAACAACGCCATTGTTTCAAAACAACTGTGCATCATGTGAACATGGCATTTCTTATTTCGAAACAACCTCTGTTGTTTCAAAATAAGAATGCTGTGTGAACACACCCTGTAAGTACAGCACGAAGCATAATAGGGCTCCATTCTTGCTTGGCTGTAACATACACCATACTAAACAGGATTAATGCTATCACCTCTCTGAACTTTCCCCCATGTCTCCAAGGGCTTGTCTTTGGAAACATTTAGTGATTAGCAGTTTGGTGTGCATCTAGCCTGCCACAGACTAACTGTCTCTCTGTGGATTCTGCTGATACACATTAATAGCTTGTTAGAGCACTTTGATCTGATCCCAGGATGATGAGATCAAAGTGCATAAATTGGTTGTTAATGCACATCATGATGTCCATATGGACAGAGTGTGACAAGTTAAAGAGCAGAGTAGATTCATAGTCCAGCTTGCTGCAAATGACATGTTCATCTAGACAAGCCTTAAGTGATAGTGCTAAGATTCAGGTACTAGTCTATATCTAGAAATTAAATTGCTCAGAACTACGTTGCTCACATGTTTGAAAAATCCACATCTCTGAGCGATGCAGTTAAAATGACCTAACACCTGGTGTAGACAGTCCTGGGTCACTGGTGGATGAAATTCTCATGTCAACCTAACTAACTTCTCTCAGGAAGGTGGAGTACCTGTGCTGCCAAGAGACCCTCTCCCATTATCATCATCATCATCATCAGAAGTATCTTCACTGAAGTACTACAATCCCACCATTGTGCCTGCAGCTTCAGGGTTTAAGTGTAGAGAAGGTCTTAATTAATACTGAGGATGAACCATTGCTGGGCAAATCACCGCAGCCTCAGAATTTGGGTTCAGCTTGCATAAGCACATGGATGACTGCTAGGAGAGGTCCCAGAAGCACTGCAGAAGCATGCAATGAATTCTAAACTTAGTAATTTTGGAGTAGGTAAAATATGGCTTATATGCCTCAGTGCAGCTCTCAAAATTTTAATGATCAAACTTGTGTGGCTCTTGAGTTCCATAAGTTTGGCCACCCCTGATATAAAAGCTTACTTTGCAAATATCTGATGGGGAAAAGGGTAAACACTAATTGCCACCATAGATTTACATGTCAAACCAACTTCATTTCCTCCTTTGACAAGGTAACTGGATTGGTGGATGGGGGTATGGGGAGAACACAGGGGTTAAACTAAGGGGGAACACCCTGGAAAAGCATTTGTTCCAGGGCCCCCTATTTTTAGGGAGCCAGCATTCCAGGCCCCCTAAATGGAATGCCCTGGAAGGCTGCATTCTGGGGCCCCCTAAAAATAGAACGATGTGCTGGAACACAGCATTCTCATATGTTCCCCCTAGGCCGGTGTAAGGGAAGGGCTGGGGGCTGGGACCAGCCCAGCCACCCCTCCCTCCCTTTCCTGAATCCTGTGGCAGATCCACCCCTGTTGGCTGGGGCCAGGCAGCCTCGGGCCTGGGTTCCTTCTTGCCAGCCGACTGGCCAGCCAGCACCACAGCCTCCTTCCCCCTGCCCAGCTCTTCAGCCGCGTCAGGCAGGTAAGCGGGGTGGGAGGGGTTAGGGCAGTCAGGCAGCCAGCGGGGAAAGTGTGGGGACAGGAAGAGTGCATGGGGAGGGGGGAGAAGGGATCAGGCTGGTGGGCAGGGGAGGGGTTGAAGAGCATGGCATGAAGATGGGGCGCTGGGGGTGAGGGATTAGGAGGGCTGGAATGGGGGCAGGGAGCTTAGGGACTGGGGTTTGGGGCTGAGAAGGATATGGGGAAAGGGGTCTGATAGGGTAGTTGTTTTGGGGGCAGTAGCTGTGGTTAGGGGGTAGTAGCTGTGGTGGGGGCAGGTATTGGGGACAGTAGCTGGGGGGTTCAGACATTTGGGGGGCAGTAGCTGGGGTGCATGAAGGGGACCTGGACCTGCATGGGAGGGCTCGAGCTGTGTGAGGGGGTACTGGAAATTTAGAAGGGTTCCAGGCCCCCCTAAATTATACTTTAACCCCTGGTTATTGGGGGCAGTAGCTGGGGTGGGTGAAGGAGGCATGCACTGGTGTGAGGGGGGCCCTCCAGTTTAGGAGTGTTCTGGGGCCCTCCAAATTATAGTTTAACCCCTGGGTGAACATAATATACCTGTATTTTTTCAATGCTTCTGATACAGTTCTACATGATAGTCTCATAAGCAAGCTTGAGAAATGCAGACTCTGTAGAACTACCATTAGGTGGATACAAAACTGTTTAAACAACTCAAAGTGTAACTATTAATGAAATGATGTCACAAGGGAGGGAGGTCTCAAATGGGGGTCCATAGGGATCTCTTCTGAGTCTGGTGTTTGTTTAGCACCTTAATTACCTGAATTTATGAATAGAAAGCATCATAATCAGATTTGCTGATAACACAAAACTAGGAGGATTTTCAGATACGCTGGAGGATACAGCTAAAATTCAAAGGGATCTTGATAAATTAGATTAGGCTATAGACAACAAAATGAAAATCAAAAAAAAATGTAAAGTCCTATAGTAAGGGAAGAACAAACAAATGCACAAATACAGAATGGGGATAACTGGCTTGGCAGAATCTCTGTTGAGAAGGATCTAGGAGTTTTATTGCTACTTCAACACAAATAAAAAGTACAATGCTGTTGCAGCAAAATGAAGTGCAGTTTTGGATTTTGTTAACAAAACCATAGTATACAAGTCACAGGATGTGATAGTACTGCTTTACGTGGTGCTGGTTAGGCCTCAGCTGGAGTATTTGTGACCAAAATTGGACACACTATATAGAAAGAATGTAGAGAAACTGGAAAGTAGCCAGACACATGCAAAGAAATGATCAGAGTTGGAATGCAAACCATAGGAGCAAAGGCTGAAGGAACTGGTTATGATCGTAGCCTGGAACACTCCACGCAGGAGACTCACTTTCTGGACACTATAGTAAAAATGAGTGATAGACACACAAACATCACCCTATATCACAAACCAACTGACCTCTGTAGTTACCTACCTCCTTTGAATGTTCATCCAGGACACACCACACGATCCATTATCTACAGCCAAGCCCTAAGATACAACCACATTTACTCTGATCCCTCAGACAGACAGACAGATGCCCTAAGGATCTCTACTAAGCATTCTTAAAACTATAATACCCACTGGGAAAGTGAAGAAACAGACTGGCAAAGCCAGACAGGTACCCAGGAGTCAACTACTACAGGAGAAGCCCAAGAAAGAAAACCACAAAACACCACTGGTCATCACCTACAACCCCCAAGTCAGACTTCTGCAGCACTTCATCAAGGATCTACAGAAAATTCTAAAAGATGATCCCTCACTCTCAAGCTTTGGGAGATAGACTTCTCCTCACTTACAGACAGCTCCCCAACCTTAAGTGGATACTCACCAGCAACTACAGACCAAACAACTGGAACATTAAAGCAGGCAGATATTGCTGCAACAAACCCCATTGCCAACTCTGCACACTTATCTGCACAAAAGACACCATCACACGACCTAATCAAGCCAGATACTCCATCAAGAGCTCATTCACTTGCTCAACCACCAATGTGATTTATGTCATCATGTGCAAGAAATGCCTCTCTGCCTTATACATTGGACAAACAGGACAGTCTCTGAGCGAAAATAAATGGACACAGATCTGACATCAGAAATAATATTCAAAAAACAGTAGAGAAACACTTCAATCTCCCTGCTCACTCAATTGATATGTTAATAGCTGTACTTAGGCAAATAGATTACAAATTAAAGCTTCAAAGAGAAACTGCAAAATTGGAATTCACATGCGATTTGACACAGCTGCCTTAGGGTTCAATAGGGGTTTTATTTATTTCTTATTACAACAGGTGATTTTGCTTTCTTTTTAACTTACATCCTTCTAATATGCTGGTTCCCAGTGTTTGAGTCTAAACACCTGCTTTGACTTGCTGCTACTGTGTGACCTAATCACATGACTTATACCTCTCTGCATTTACTTTTAAACCTTTTGACCATATGTAGAATGAGATCCTCCTGACTGAACAATTTTATGAACACGGCAGGAAACGGAGCACAGATAACACTGCTGAGTGTTAACCAAGTATATTTAGTATAGAGGCTGATACCCTGACTCCAGGTGAGTAACACCTGATACCATAAACACACCTGTAGACTGCAATAGCAGTTTCCTGGGGCTCAGTATTATTTGACAGTAGTCAGGGAGTTAGACTGTGACCCTAATCTTGTATGTGAAGATGGTGATAATCTATTTTTCCTTTTACCTGGGGCTATCAATGGTCCTTACAAGCAATTTATAAAAATCTCATAATACTCCTGTGAGGCTTTTAGGGTAAATGTTGTTATACCCATTTTATGGACCAATAAATTAGGTATAGAACAGTTAATAACCTCACTTTTGGAGCTGTTGGTACTCAGAACATCTGACAATTAGGCCATAAATGATTTGCAAGATCACACAGCAGATCAATAGCTGAGTCAGAAATAGAACATAGCTAATCTCTGTGCTCTGGGGTTTAACCATTGAACTAATCTGCTTTTCTGTGGAATTCCTTGATGGAAAGACGGTAAAGAAAATAAATTCACAGATGCATAATTATGGCCTTAAATCTGTAATGTCCTAAAGAAGTTGAAATTACTTTGACCATTTAAAACTAAGAAGTCCTGGAAATCAGGCATTAAACAGCAGCCATGATTGGTAAAGGGGATGAAGTAGTTAACCAAATATTCTTCATAGCTAATTTCTGTGACTCCAAATCATGCCTGCAGAAATGTTACCCCTGCCCAATGCATACAGAAATAATTAAACAACTTTGCAAATTAAGCATTTCTTGTACTAAACCAATTCTCCCTTGGTATTTAAACACTACTGAAAATTGATAACAAATTGACTCTGACAGGATTAAAGTCCCTGGTGAGTGATTTTATGGAATCTCATGTGTCACCTGCTGCCTCTGTAACATTCCCTCAGCACTCCTGCCTCTGTCATCACTCCTCTTGAGATGAATTGCCTGGCACTTGCTTTCTCATGTGAAGCAGCAGGAAGCCAACTTGGCAAAATAAATTATAATTGTACGAGGCTAGAAGGACGCATAATACAAAAGCTGGCTCCAGAGCATAGTTCAACAGCATAATGGTTGATAATGCTAATGCTTAGCTGTTGCCTGTGAAAATGATGGACAGCACTGCCATGCAGAAGCAGAACTAAACCATATAACAAAAGAAGGTTCTTAAAGAAAATGGGTACTTGCAGAGTTGTGCTTTATTATACCTGTGCTGCTGGCAAACTTGCCATTTTTTTTTAGTATGTCAGGGTGCCAGTGACCCATAGGCAACATTTGTGTAAGTAAGACAGTCTGACAGTGTGCTGGGGAATCTCTGCTGGCCCACTTCAGAAGTAACTTCCAGCCACTGGTGTTCATAGTGATGCTTCAGGCTTCTGTGACTGGTTCTCCAAGATCTTCCTCCTTGCGGTGTTCTTTTGGTTCCCCGGCACATTATTTCTAATCAGGCATTCCTTCTTCAACCAGCGGTAGCACTTTGACTGTCTCTAACCACATGGGGCTCAAATATGCATTAGCCCCATCTGTATTGAAGGTGAGAGCTTGCATAATGAACTCAGAATTGACAGAATGTTGCAAATTAAATGTAGTGTCAAAAACTCTGACTGGCAGGGACGTCACTGGCTCTGGGCACGTGCCCCAAATCCCAGTGCCGGTGCCCTGGGTCTGGCAGCCCCCCTTCAGTCTCCAGCCTGATCAGGCCAAAGATCTGGGGCCCAGCTGCTTGCGGCAGCCCTGTCCCCAGCTGGAGATCCGGGGCTCGACTGCGGAGGCCGCTCCTGGCCCCGTCCCCAGCCGGGGATACGGGCCCCAGCCATCCACGGCCGCCTCGTCCCTGGTGGGGGATCCAGGGCCCAGCCACCCGCGGCTGCGGCAGCCCCGTCTCCAGCAGGGGATCCAGGGCTTGGCTGCCCACAGCAGTGGTGGCCACTCCGTCCCCGGCCGGGGATGCATGGCCCAGCCACCCGCGGCCACTTCTGGCCCCATCCCTGGCTGGGAATGCGGGGCCCATCCACCCACGGTGGCACGCGGTGGCTTCTGGCCCTGTCCACAGCAAGGGGGCGTGGCCTGCAGCCAGGGGGCATGGCTGCAGGGTGGGGCAGGGCCTGGGGCCATGCCCCGGGTCCCTCCCCGGAGCAGTGATGCCCCTTCTGACTGGCAAAACCTGAGATCAACTCTTATGCCTCCCATCCTCCCAATGCCTCCACCCCAGTGCTTGGTGCAAAAAATGGAACCATGGGCCAGGTTGGTGTGGCCACTGGGGATGTCACCAAAGGGTAGTTTGGCCAATGCCACCCCCCCGTCGGTCCCTGGGTATATGGCCTCCTCAGTCTGCCACTGCTGCCATACTCAGTGAATGGGAGAGTGGGGGATATCAGGAAGCAGGCCTGCAGACACCCCCACCTGCTGGTGGGGCAGTGTCTCTTGTCACCACCAACAGGAGGGAAGTAAATACATATATTGGCCACCAGGTGCCTGAGATGCATTATACGCCACAGACTGTAACCTCTCTAAAGATGACAAAATAATTTCTACTAAATGATCTCAGTAAGGGACCCACTACCATATTCTGTCATGTCATTATTCAGGATTCAAACATTGGAATGGTTCTAATTAATTAATGGTATAGACTGATTATATCTATATACAAAAAATTCATCAGTCAAGAAACTTCAGTTCAGAATTTACCAAAGCTCTATGCAGTTCATTTCAATTCCTTACAAGCATGTAGCATGTAAAATTTCCAACAGACATTTTTAACTAATGTCAGTTGCTGAAAATATGCATCCCTCCTCACTCTTCCAAAAGCGAAAACTAGCATGCTAGAAGTTGGTGAAAGAACAAATTCTTTTTATAACTATCACTGAACTGGAGTTGAGAAATCATTTAATATCTTGAAATGTTGCTGCATTTGCACAATATCAGAATGAAATGTGGACAAAGCATTAACAGACTTTGCTCTGAAAATGGAGTTATATGAATCTGTTTCTTGTCACGGTATAGAAAAACAAAGGAAAAATCAGAGAATACAGCAAAATCTGTCAGACACTGTAGAGTCTGGGAAAGACCTAGAGAAGGAGCCAATTAATGTAGGCCCAGATATGCTTTGGCTTTTTGAAGCTTGTTTGACAATAAGGCTCTTTCAGTTAGATGTAGCATAACTTAATTTATTGAACTCAAAGGAGCACTGCACCTTCTGTAATGATTCCATCGAAACAGGTAATTACGTTCTTAAGAATGATTGGCATGGAAGAGTATTAATTTTTCAGTGACATCTTTTAGAACAAGAGTTGCATATCAGGAGAGTGACATGGTCATGAGAAGCCCATAAGTGGGTTTGGACAATTGTGGAAGCTACAGCAATAAGCAAGAAACCTTTTGGAAGTTTCCAGAGGGAAATTTGTCACAGCAGGATTGTCTGGCTATGTGGACTCTCTCCTCAGGCCCTATGCCACCAGCTCTCCCAGTTATCTCCGTGACACAACCGACTTCCTGAAAAAACTACAGTCCATTGGTAGTCTCCCAGAAAACACCATCATAGCTGCTATGGATGTAGAAGCCCTCTACACCAATATTCCTCACAAAGATGGACTACAAGCCATTAGGAACAGTTTCCCAGATGATAACATGGCATACTTGGTAACTGAACTTTGTGACTTTGTCCTGACCCACAACTACTTCAGATTTGGGGATGATCTATACCTCCAAGTCAGCAGCACACCTATGGGCACCCGCATGGCCCCACAACACACCAATATCTTTATGGCTGACCTAGAACATAACTTCCTTGCATCTCATCTACTATTGCCTCTCCTTTACCTGCGCTACATTGGTGACATTTTCGTCATCTGGACCCACGGGAAAGAGTCCCTGGAAGAATTCCCCCGAGACTTCAACAATTTCCACCCCACCATCAACCCCTGAACCAGCCCATACAAGAACTCCACTTCTTGGACACTATTGTACATATAAGAGATGGCTGCATCCCCACCCGATCAGCCACACCATCAGGGACTCATTCACCTGCACATCCACTAATGTGGTATATGCTATCTTGTGCCAGCAATGCCCCTCTTCCATGTAGATTGGGCAAACCAGACTGTCCTTGCATAAAAGGATAAATGGACACAAAATGGATATAAAAAATGCCATCATCCATAAACCAATAGGAAAACACTTCGACCTCCATGGACACTCAGTGGCAGATTTGAAAGTTGCCATACCTCAAAAAAGAAACTTCTAAAACAGACTTCAGCATGAAACTGCAGAGTTGGAGCTGATCTGCAAGTTTGACACCATCAGACAGGGTCTGAATAGAGACTTAGAATGGTTAGCACATTACAAAAAGCGATTCATCTGTTCACACATTCTCTCCCTTTGATCTACTGATGTGAATGGGCCCCATCTCCTTTCTGAACTGACTTGGCTAACACTTGTCCTCCTCCATTCTGGCATGTGTATATGTATACCTCTCAACTGTAGTTTCCACTTCATGCATCTGACGAGGTGGGTTAAAGACCATGAAAGCTTATGCTCGAAAAAATCTGTTAGTCTATAAGGTGCCAAAGGACTCTCCAAACCTTTTGGAAAGTAGGCTTTTGCCAGCCTTTGTACAGCTGCTGTAGGGAAAAACTAAATGGGTAAGCATAGAAGGTTTGGGGAATGTGTGTGTGTGGGGGGAGGGACTGTACACTTAGGTTTTATTGTCTTTTGCGCATCCCTGAGTTTGTGTGGGCTTTCCTCAGCAAGAGTCTTGGTGTACTCCAACTGAATGTAATCTAAATCTCAGGTGGTAGGATATTATATCATGACTGAAATAAGTCAGGCATTAATTGAGATTGCCTATTAGAAACTTCAGTAATCAAATTGCCAAAAAAAACCCCCACAAAACCTTTGATGATACAAAGTTAGCGTTACCTAGCAATAGCTCATGTCCTGTCAGAATGTTGAATTCAGTAAAACTCAAATGTCTGAAAACCAGGAAATACAGTTAAGGTAAATGCCCCTTCAACCTTAACTTTGCCCCTCTGGAGCGGACAATAACCACTGGGAATTCCCTGCTTGAACTTCAGCTGGATTCCCTTTGTTAGGTGCATAATGCTAATAGGGCCAGTGAGAGATCTCATTCATGATCTATGTCCCAGAACCTTGACAGTTATATTGCATTGCTGTTACAGTAGCTTTAACAGTGTGAAATGAATGGCTTGTCTCTTCTTCTCCATCCCTTTGTTTCTGATACATTTACCAGCTACAACTTGATATCCCTACTCGGTTAATCAAATTTTTAATTGATTTCACTAGATAGCTATCTAAATGTTCTGTGTTATATAGAGTGGAAACCTGAGGTTCAGCTGGTAAGCTGGGGTGTACTGTTTCTTTGGAAGCATCAAATCTGTGAATACCATGAGTGTCCATTGGACACCCCAGGGAGACATTCAGGCTGTGTCTACACTGGCAAAATTATTTCAGAATAGCTATTTTGAAATAACTATGCTGATATTAACTCGAAATAATAATTTTGAAAAAGTGAGTCTTCACAAGACTCCTTTTTTGAAATAAAGCAGGCAAGTATTTTGAGTTAGAGAGTCTACATTAGACTCTCTAATTCAAAATAGATTCTCCCCCAGACAGGTTTCCCTGCCTGGGGAGAGATGCCCCCACCAGGGCAGCCAGGGAACCCCAGCTCTGTTGCATTCGTCACAGAGACAGTCAAGGAACCTGGGGCTGCATTGTCCCCAGGGGCAGCCAGGGAACCCAGGTGGGCCTGTGCTCCTGCCCAGGCAGCCAGGAATCCTGGTGGAGCCACGATCGCCACTGGGCAGCCAGGGAATGGGGGTCCTGCTTCCCCCCGGCATGCTGATCTACCCCCCCCCCACCAGCCTCCCTGTTCATGATGTGGAGGGGAGCAGGCGGCTAGAAGCCCCACAAGCAGCCCCCAGCCTGGTCGATTTCACTGGATGCCGCAGCGGGGATGCCGCAGAAAACAGAGCCTGCCCGGGGCATCTCTGTGGAAGGGAATCCTGCCCTGCCGGGGATATCCTTCCCCCAGCAGAATGGAGCCCTTTGCAGGGGAATCCCTGATAATTATTTTGAAAAAAGCCAATTCCATGGCCTGGTATGGCTTTTTTCAAAATAACTATTATAACTACTTCAAAAGATTTGCTCTTTCAAAATAAAAGCAGGTTAAGTGATTTTAAAAAAGTGCTTTGTTTTTTTTAAATACTTATTTTGAAATAACTAAATGCCTGCATGGACATGGAAAAGTTTTATCAAAATAAGCTTCCTTATGTCTACACGAGAAGATTAGTCCAGACTAAGGAGGCTTAGTCAAGACTAATTTAGCCCATGGCCACACTGGCGATGTCTACATCAGGCAAATTAGTTTGGACTTGCTAGTCCGAACTAAGAAGTTCAAACTAACCAAGAGCCTATTATAGTTTGAACTTAGAAGCACAAGGTTAGTTCAAACTAACCCAAAGGTTAGTTTGATCTAACCTCAAACTTCTTAGTTCAGACTAACAAGTCTGAACTAAAATTTTGCAGATGTAGACGTAGACTCAGAGGGCTAGTGATCTGGAGTGTGCCTGCTGCTAACCTGAAGAAAGACAGCAAGCCTTTACTTTGTCAGGCCTAGACTGGAGTGCTTGTGTTATCCATGGTTACTGGAGCAGAGGAGCTGGCACACAGGAGGCACAGACGTGACTTCCTCACACAAAGGGCAAGTGATATCCAGGCGCTCACAATCCTGTGTATAGGAAGCACACACTTCTTGGAAGGTGTCTCCAAGACTGACAGGGGCTATAATTTTGATGGGTAATATTGATGTTCATTTTTCAATTTTTTAAAAAATTTTGGTCAAATATTTTCATGGTTGTGCAAAATTTATGGGTTCTAAGAATTTTTCTTATATTCAAAGGATCAAAATTTTCATGGTTGCAGGACAGTTATGGGGAGGGGGACACACAATGACCAACATTTACATTTAAAAATTAAAGCATTATTACAGTTAAAAAACATTGTCAGCATCACATCAAACTATTAATAAAACTAAGCTCTCAAATAGCATTTTTGACTCTGCCCATCTCTAAATTTCTATTATTGAGAGAAATATTTTTCATCAGTGTGAGTGCACATGTGTGTGTGTGTGTGTGTACAGTGAAATTGAATTACTGATAAACACCTAATTCCTTCAAGCCTATTTTAACTCATTTTGTACTGTCACTATTCCCTTCCAAAACTTATCTCTGTTCCTTTCCCTTTTATGGTATTTGCCCACCACTGGCACTCCACATGCAACTCCTGCACTGTAATAGTTCACACACACGTCATCATTTAGTGTTACATTTTTAGGGAACTGCACCTGTAGTCTCCTCCAGCCCCCCACCATGGTCCAGTCCAAGAGTACCCAGTCAGGTCTTCTGCTATCACCTGTGTCTGAGCAGGTTTGTCCCACTCTCTTCTGATCAGGGGTTTTAAGGCTGCACAGTTTCTTGCTTTGCCCTGGGATACTTCCAGTGAACTAGCCTGTGATGCTCCTTTGGTATGACAAGTCCACTGTTAGCTTGACTCCTAAGTGAAGTATCCTGTGTGTTTCCTTATATCCCCAGCTTTACCATAAATATCCTCTCTTTCATCATAAACAGATACCTCCTCCCCTGTTTGCATTATGGGGTGAATTTCCTCTCTTGTACATTTTGCAGTCTCTTCTTTTGTTAGATACTTAGTGTGCCACTGTAGGGAGGAGGCATGGCTACCTCCAGAGATGGACAGGGAGCATCAGACAGCCCTCAGGTAGGTGGAGCCTGAAGGCACCTGTCTGTCATGTCAGAACCCAGGAGGCAAGACCGGAAGTATAAGAGCAGCGCCAAGGAGCTCAATTCAGCCCAGGCTGCTGAAGAGGAAGAATGGCCGCCTACCTGCTGTGCAGCCCCATCCCTCTCTCAGGCTGGGGGGGGACCTCTGTCCTGGTCCTGGGAGGACTAGCTAGGGCCCCCATGACCACTGCCCTGGAGGAAGAGCCAAACCTCAGTGGTGCTAAGGAACCCGTGGGGCTGCCAGTTCCAGGCGACCCTGAACCTTTCCCTGAGCCACTGGGCTGCTGAGACCCAGACCCACCGTTACCCACCTGCAACCTAGAGGAAATTCCACTCTTTGGGGATGAAGACAACACCCCTGATGCCTGCAACCTGGAGAAACTACCTCTTGTGGAGGACCCAGTGGAGTTGCCGGACCTGTTCCTGCAAGATGAGCTGGAGGGCTTCTGCTCCTTGTCCTTGAGTGACTATCCAGAGGAACCTGCTGAAGAGGCTGAACAGGTACAATGTGAACAAGTGGAAAGAAGTGGCCCAGGGGAATAGCATTCCAGTCTGAGCCCCGTGCTGGGGTCAATGTGTTGCAGCAGGAACCCTGCTGACTCGGTGATTGAACCTGCAGTCATTGGTAGGGCCCTGAGCTGGGACACAGTGGAGACGAGCAGGCCTATATCCCACTCCTCCTCTCCCTCCCCCTAGGTGGGGGCCACCGGCAGGGGCTTGAACCCCAAAACAGTGGGCCTAACTGATCCCTGCAGCTACTCCCTTCCCCTAGCCTAAAGGCTTGTTGTTTGTCTGCCCTGCCCAAGGGCCCAAAGTCTTGGTGTTTACTTGTCCTCCTTGAGGGGCTAGAGACTTGTTGTTTGCTTGCCCTACCCAAGGGGCCAAAGACTTGCATTTATTTTCCCTACTTAAGGGGCCAGAGACTATTGTTGGTCTGCTCTGCCTGGGGGGGGCAAAAACATGTGGTTCAGTTGCCCCTCCTGAAGAAAGAGGGGCGAACGGGGTCTGCACATGGGAGGGACCAGATGGACTGTTACAGCCACTCAATGTGCAGCGGCAGCCAAAAGATTTAACAATGTTGGGTACCATTAGGAAAGTTAAAGATGATAAAAAAATCAGTTTATCTATATAAATCCATGATACTGCCTGCACAGCTTGAGTACTGCATTCAAATCTGGTTGCTCTACATAAATCCAAGATACTGCCTGCATATCTTGAGTACTGTATCCATATCTAGTTGTTCATCTTTAAAACGATGTATTTCAATTGGAAAAGATACAGTGAAGGGCAATGAAAATGATTAGGGGTATAGAATAACATCAGTATAAGGAGAGTTTAGAAAGACGGGGGG
Source organism: Podocnemis expansa (assembly GCA_007922195.1). Classification (NCBI taxonomy): domain Eukaryota; kingdom Metazoa; phylum Chordata; order Testudines; family Podocnemididae; genus Podocnemis; species Podocnemis expansa. Next base: position 39,386,615 of record ML682004.1, on the reverse strand, counting down.
GCATGTCTATGCTGCTGTGGCAGCAGGCATCAGTGGATCTGTGAAGACATGCTTGGTCAATGGAAAAATGCTCTCCCATTGACTCAACTGGTCCATCTCCCTGAAAGGCAGAAAAGGAGTGTCTATGGCAGGGTGTCCTCCATCAACCGTAGAATCATAAAGATGCTGCGCTGTGTAGGTGTATGTATGTTGATGTGAGATACACTAGTTATGGTATATAGGTGCAGTGGTTCTCAACCTTTTGCAGGTTGTAACACACTTGGTGGCATATTGCGACCCTACAAGATACAGCAGCCCACCATCCCCAGGTCAAATCCAGCCAATTCCTTGGCTCTGTCCAACACCTTTACCACTGTGTGGCAACAAAGTAATGTGTCCTCACACAGTGGTTGAGACCCACTGAATTAGAGTATCTCATGTCAATCCAGTGAGGCAGTACAGACTGGGCCAGGGAATTTTCAGCTGGGAAAAGAGATGACTAAAGGGAGATTTTTATAGAATTCTATAATATCTTAACCGGCGTGGAGAAAGTGAATAAGGAAATGTTATTTATTCTTTCATGTAACACAAGAACTTGAGGCACCCAGTGAAATTAACAGGCAGCAGGTTTAAAACTAAAAGTATTTCTTCATACAACACACAGTCAATGTATGGAACTTTGTGCTAGGGGATGTTGTGAAGGCCAAGACCATAACATGATTATAAAAAGAGCTATGAAAGTTCATGGAGGATAGGTCCATCAATAGCTATTAGTCAGGCTGAGCAGGGATGTAACACTATGCTTGCGTCCCTAGTCCTTGTTTGCCAGAAGCTAAGAGTGGACAACAGAGAATGGATCACTTGATGATTTCCTCTGAAGCACCTGGCATTGGCCACTGTAGGAAGACACAAAGATGGTCTAGATGTATCATTGGTCCAGCCACTCTAGCCATTCTTATGCAGAAAGCCTCACATTGACTATGTCTACATTACAGGGCTTTATTTAGCCAGCTTAATGAAGTCCAATTTAAACCAGCTTAAAGTAGACTTTATTAAGTCGGCTTAGAGTGTCTACACTCAAAATGCTAGGAGACTGCTCATGTCCACACTGGCAGCTGCTAGGTTGCCCAAGAAGTAGTGCAGTGTAGATAGCTGGCCCACAGTGCACCACAGCAGAAATGCCCCTCTCTCCCAGCCACACCTTAACTACAGGACGTGAGTGACCACACCACCCTCCATACTGCGTGTGCCAACAGCTAGCCCAGGAGAGGCCAGGGAGCCTGACGTAGCCCAGCAATGTGTCAGCACAGCATTCCACAACCACCGTGCATTGCCCAGACTGCTCCTGCTCTGGATGAGGTGCCGTAGGGCAACTGCCTGCGGAGGGGCAGAGTGCAGCAGTTGTCAAGATGTAAACACTGGGAAACAGCACATAGAAGGAGGTGATGTCAAATCACCTGCTGTAATGGGAAGGAAATCCATAGTCATGATTTTATCCTGCTTTCACACAATCTAATCAGAAAGAACTAGCAGCTTTCTTTCTTTCTGTTCTGTTTCCCAGTGTTTGAATCTTAACAACTGCTTTGATTCACTGTTACAGTGTGACCTGATCCTATGTCTTACACTCCCCTGCATTTATTTCCTACCGTTCTGTAAGTTCCCCTGTTGTCAAACCATCTGACAAAGTGGAATTTTCTCCCAAGAAAGGTCATGCAATAAATAAATTTGTTAATCTTAAACAGTGCCTCAGACTCCTTGTTTGTTTTACAATAATATCAGGGGGGCCGGTCTGAGAAGGGGAGACACACAGGGTCGGGCTGGATAATAAGAGACACACACAGGGTTGGGCTGAGAAGGCCAAGGGGAGAGACAGGCAGGGTCAGACAGAAAAGGGGAGACACATGGGGTTGGGCAGAGAAAGGGCAAGGGGGGAGGCAAAAGGGGTTGGGCTGGAGAAGGCAGAGAGGCACAGGGATGGCCTGGAGAATGGGAGAGATGAGGGGTTGGGCTGAGAAGGGGGAAAGATGCCAGATCAGGTTGGTGGAAGGAGAAAGATGTGGGGTCTGGCTGAGAAGTTGGAAAGATGCTGGATCAGGTCAGGGACCATGGGGAGTTTGGGTATGGTGCTCACAGCTGGGAATGCTCCCAGCTGTGTTGTGCCTTCTCTCCAGCCCCCATCCCCATGTTTTCTATAGTTAGGAGGCCAATTAAGACAACTTAAGGCAATTCGTGGGCCACATTGCCTTAAGTTGACTTAATAAAACCAACTTAACAGTAAAGTTGCTTTATAAGTGGAAGTTATAAAGTTGACTTTAGCAACTGGGAAAGTTGACTTTGCTGGCTTGCAGTGTGGCCTGGGCTTTATTTAAGGGCCCTTAGGTTGACTTAAAGCCACATTGTAGACATGGCCATTGTGTGGTATGCAATACAAACCACATCAGTGTTTTTCAAGTGGTTTTCAATTTTTTTTCCTCAGGACGCAGTTAAAAAAAAAATCTATGTCTGTGATCCAACAATTACATCTTTGAGCAGTGCATTCCAGTCTTTTGGCAGCAGCAGCAAGGGGGGTCGTGACCCCGTATCTGAGGGTCTGTGACCTGGTGCTGTGTCCCAATCCATAGTTGGAAAACCACTGCACTAGATCCATGACCAGCATAGGGATAAGCTTCTGTTTCCATTCTGCTATCTCAAAGTAACGTGTCTAAGGCATGACCCCTTCTGGAGCTCTGCCTCAATACCAAGGCCTTCAGAACACATTTTTTTTTAGTATGGTGTGGCAGAGTGGAGAGAGATTTTCCCCTTTGTGTCTCTGTAAGCTCCCCTCCCTAGTTTCCCCAGTTTGGGGTAAACTTGGCTGGCAGAGCCAGAGATGACAAGGAAGAACCCACAGTTGAAGAAGCTGATGACAAACCAGGAATGTGCCTAATGAGGCAAGTGGGAACTGCTGTCCCCCTAGCTGGATGGAAAATGTAACCCAGCCAAAGAGAGGTATGGCCAGGGAGGAGGACAGAAGCTCAGCATTTTAGTTTGCACCGTCCTGCCCGTCCCCCCCCCCCTGCCCTGGGAAGGTTGAGCAGCCCAATGTCTCCTAGCCAAGTGAGCCTGGTTTGGGAGTGGGGTTTGAATCTGTACACTGAAATAAATGATCGCAGTCAATAGCACCAGGGAAGCCTGTTAGTCCTGTTGTCATGGAGGGGTGATACCACAGAGAGGATCAGAAGGGCACAGGTCTGGTCGTGACCCATTATATATGGAGACTTATTTTCTTAGTTATGCATACATTCAGTGCCCAATAGTTAAAATGACACTTGGACTACTAGCTCTTCACAGAGATGTCACAGGCCCCCCTTTGGTGAACTGTTATGCATATATGACTCAGGGGACCCCTGTAAAATTCTGTGCATTCCCTGCTCACTACCGGTTGGCAACAAGAGATCCCTAGATTTCTTCTCAGGCCTGAGGCATGTAGACACAGCAGGGAAGAGGCTGGCAGAGACAGCTGTGCTCAACCCAAAGTTTGGTGATGAATGTAGACAGACCTACACGTAGGTCAAGAGAAGCTGCAGCTGGAGGGGGGACAGACTGCATTTAGAAGCCCAGCAGCTTGCAGATGCGGAACAACACAGAGCTGTACTCTCCTCCATGGGAGTTTTTTCAGGAGTAAGATGGTTGAGGGTGCTTAAGGTGAATCACTCAAGTTGTTAACATCTCAGGAAGGTATCAGCCTTTTTATATACTGATTTGAAATGGGTTTCCAGAGATCAGTAAGCAAAGGCTTTGGGCATAAAAAGGATGCATTTGAACTGTCTTAAACTCTCTTTCTGAACCAGCAAATAGATGCAACATTCCAAAGTGGCAGCTGTGTTAGACTAGTTCAGCAAAACAAACAAGGAGTCCTGTGGCACTTAAAGACTACTAAATTTATTTATTGCATGAGCTTTTGTGAGAGAAAAATCCCACTTTTTCAGTCACTTAGAAGATTGGTGAACTTACAGAATGGTAGGAAATTAAATGCAGGTAGGTGTGAGTCATGAGATCAAGTCACAGTGTAATAGCAAATCAAAGCATTTGTTAAGATTCAAACACTGGGGAACAGCATATATAGGAAGATGAGGTCAAATCACCTGTTGTAATGAGAAAAATCCAAAGTCCATGTTTAGCCCCAAAGCAACACAGTCAAATTTGCAAATGAATTCCAGCTTTGCAGCTTCTCTTTGAAGCCTTGAGCTGCTGTTCATTTGCCTGGGCACAGCAAGTAATAAATCATCAGTGGAGTGATCAGGAAGATTGAACTGCTCATCTACCAGTTTTAAAGTGTTGTGATTTCTGATGGCAGATTTGTGCCTGTTTATTCTTTTGCACAGAGAGTGGTCCTGTTTGTCAATATATAAAAAGGCTTCAAAACTACTTGAAGAGGTGCTCCAAAAGGAAGGGCGCTAGGCTGTTCTCAGGAATAACAAAGGGCAGAACAAGGAGCAATGGTTTCAAGTTGTGGCTGGAGAAGTTGAGGTTGGATATTAGGAAAAAAATTCTTACTGGGAGGGTGGTGAAGCACTGGAACATGTTACCTAGGGTGGTGGAATCTCTATCTTTGGAAACATTAGGCCCGATTTGACAAAACCCTGGGTGGGATGATTTAGTGGGAGTGGTCCTGCTTTTACCAGGGGGTTGAACTAGATAACCTCAAGAGGTACCTTCCAACCCTATGATTTTATATGCTGTTCCCCTGTGTTTGAATCATAACAACTGCTTTGATTTGCTGCTAGTGTGACCTGATCCCATGACTTACACTTCCCTGCATTTATTTCCTCCCATACTGTAAGTTCCCCCATCTTCAAAGCATCTGATCAAGTGGATTTTCTCCCATGCAAGCTCATGCAATAAAAAAATTTGTTACTCTATGTTTTGCAGGACTTCTTGTTTGTTTAGCAAATAGATGGACCTTCTTTTCGGTGTGGGTCCTGACCCTTTCTAAAAGGACTGGAAAGACTTTGTCTTATTAGGTTCCCATAAGACTGGTGGGTGAGCTCTGATAAACTTCTAACATAGGTATAGAGATTTTTATTCATTATTTTCTCAAAGCTTTTACCTTAAGAATAAAGGTGCTGTTTTAAAAGACATTGCATGCTTCTTTACAACTGCTGCCAATACATTGTTCGTAACCCTAGGAGAGAAAAAGTGCCCACAGATGCTGGCCTTCAGGCAGCCTGATTTTGTGAGGATATAGCAGGGTAAGGAAAGGAGCTATATTGGCTTAATATCCCTGGTATTAAGAGAAAATAATAGGACAAGAGTCCCTGCACAGAAACAGGTGAATCTGGAGACCTGAGACATGACCGAGAACTCCAAGCGTGGACCATGGGCAGATGTGTGTGACTGTGCATGGTGGATATAGGTGCAATTACAGTGAAAATGTGATGAGGTGTCAGATTGTCATAGATGGGACGCCCACCCCCATCCCCACAGAACCTGGCCTATGCACTGGGGGAGATGGGGGTAGAGAGAGGGGCTCAATCCTTCCAGAACATGGGCCATATGTGGAGGTGCTGGGAAGGTTGTGTGTGTCTCATCTCTGTACAAACTCTGGTCTGGCCCCTCCCCTAGTTGTAGCACACACATCAAGGAGGGGAATATGGGTCTGACAGGTGCCCCACTCCTTCTTCACCAGCTCCCTGTCACTCACTCCCTTGTCCCCATTCCCAGTGTCCCATCTCTCTCTCCCTATTCCACCTACTCTAGGAGGCCTAAATGCCTCTCCCCCCAGCAAGTACTTGCTTCTGTAGTTTTTCTTTTAAAAAAATAAAAACTTTCAGCAGCTGCTAAATATTTTTGCGGTCCTCAGGTTACGTTTCCCCAAATTGCTCCCACCTCCTTTGATAGAGGCAAATTGGAGTGATATGCCTCCCTTCTTTTACTTCACATGTCCACCCAGTCTGGATTTGGATTTACAGGGCCTAGAGAGTGTGTGTGTGTGTGTGGGGGGGTTGATTTAGTGATTATAATATATCCTCAGAGCCCCTTGAGTCCTGTCACATAGAATTCATTTTTCCAAATAGATAGCCCCTCTCTGTAAGTGCTTGGTTTAACCAGTAAGGCATGTGAAAAGGTGAATAAGTCTTAAGTTTACTTCACTAGAAAAGCAAACGCTTTTTCAAACAATGTTGTAATCTGATTTACTCCAAAGGGCCGTTGTGTGCCAAGCACTCCATTGGGGGTAATCCTTAAGCACTGGAAACATTTGCATGGATGATCTGAGGGCTCTATTTGAGAGCCAAAAAAACCCACTTACAGAACAGGTCAACTTCAAGAAAAGTTCTCTGTCTTCACTCCCCCACCTCCCTGGAGCTGTATTTTGGTATTCCCTTGGTCAAATGGACCTAAGTTTGGTTCATTGACTGTACCCTGCACCCCCATTAGCCACAACAAATTTTAAGGTAACACTATTTACTATATAGATTTTATAGCATTTTTAACTGTCATACTTTAAACTGAAAGCTGGACTTAATTATAGCGGATTTATTCTCTGCTGCAGTATCAGCTGGAACAGTCAAGTCAACACCACAAGATCTGCGTATGACCTTTAGCCAAGAGGAAAGAGCTTGGATTGCAGTAGTATTTTGCTGAAGTTCCTTTTTTCTGTATATTACAGTGTGTCCTCATTAGACAACTATGTATATGATCCTTTTTCTCTTCTCTCTGTCCCGCCACAAAGATACTCTGTTAATGATTGATCATAATAACCTGATTATTTCTCTTAGAAGGCCTCTGGCTCCCCGGAAACGCTTAGCCTCATGTTCTCCTTGGGTACAGGATGGAACAGCTGCATGGTTTAAATCACAATCAACAAATTTATGAAGATTTAAAACTGACCATGGAGTGGAGGCGTGGGTGGGTGGGTGCACAGTAAACATAGCACAAAGTGAATTCAGTAGCTCTCTAACTTTTACCTTTCAGTGATGTCCTCGGTGCACTCTGTTTAATAAGAAAGTTTCACACTAACAAAGTACTACAAATAAAAGAGCTGCTGGGTAGAAAAATTGTTTTTAAAGGAGGCTGACAGCAGACAATGGCAAAAAAAGCAGACAAGTTCTATGTATGGGGGGGGAGCAAGTGTGAAAAGGAAGGAGATGGGTAAGTCACAAAAGAATGTATCACTTATTGGTAAACACTTCTGTCCTGTTGTTTTCCATAGTATGTGAAAGTAAGCAAACCAAAATTACAGTGTAAATGTATGTTGCATTTTATTATATATATTTTTTTTCTCTCTGAGCTCCATTTCCAATTAAACAAACAAGGAGTTCTGTGCTACTTTTAAAGACTTAAAATTTATTTGTCACATGAACTTTTGTGGGAGAAAATCCCACTTCATCAGGTGCTTTGAATGTGGGAGAACTTACTCGTATTACTTAACTCCCATTTTGTAAGTTCCCCATCTTTAAAGTGCCTGATGAATTGGGATTTTCTCCCATGAAAGCTTATACAATTAATAAATTTGTTAGTCTTTAAACATGCCACAGGACTCCTTGTTTGTTTTGCTGAACTAGACTGACATGACTAGCCTTTTGGAATTTCCAGTGAAGATGTATATATAATATATAAATTATTTTTATTAATGAACTTTACTAATTGAATTGAAATCTGTAAATTAATAAAACGATATTGCATGTTAATAAGTGTGTGCTTGTGTGCATGTAAATAAAATTATTTGCTTTCCTGTATTTTACCACAAGGAGGTCAGCAATATCTCCTGACAGCATAGTTATAGTCATAAATCAAACCCAAGACCATTTGGTAAAGCTAGAGAAAATGTCCTTTTGAGTGACATGTCATGACTTTCCTCTCCTGATAGTATAGGATCTATCTGATTTAATAAAGAATTAAAGGAAAATAATATAATTAATACCAATCAACGTGCATTTATGGAAAATAGATCCTGTCAAACCAATGTGATTTTTTTATAAAGGTAATTGCATTAATGTAATAGATTTTTGAATGACATTTCAGTGGGCTTTGCCTGACATTTTGATTAATATGCTACAAAGATATAAAATTTCCATGGTATGGATTAAAGGCTGTCTAACAGATAGGTCTGAATGTAATTGGAAACAGGGAATCATCACTGAATGGGTGTGTTTCTAGTGGGTCCCACAGTGATTGTTTTTGGCCCTATGCTATTTAATATTAATGAGCTGGAAAAAAACATAAAATCATTGATAGTTTGCAGCTGACTCAAAAAATGGGGAAATGGTTAATTAATGTAGAAGATAAGTGAAGGCTACAGAGGAACCTGGACAGTTTAGTAAGCTGGGCTCAAGCAAACAAAGTGCCCTTTAATATGGCTAACTGTAAATCTATAGATTTAGGAACAAAGAACATTGGCTGTACTTCCACAATGGCAGTATTCTATTTTGGAAAGCAGTGGCTTGAAAAAGATTTTTCATGGTGGATAATCAGATGAATATGAGCTCCCAGTGCAAAGCTTTGGCCAAAAGGATCAATACAGTTCTTGGGGGATATGAATAGGGGAGCCTCAAGTAGGAGCAGAGGGGTTATTTTCACCTTTGCATTTGTCACTGGTGCAGCTGCTGCTGGAATAGTGTGTCCAGTTCTGGGGCTGTGAATTCAAGAAAGATGTTGAGAAGATTCAGAGAAGAACCCAAGACTGATCTAGAGGATTAGAAAATATGACTTGTAGTGAGAAACACAAGGAGGTCAATCTATTTAGCATAACAAAGAGAACGTTAAAGAACAACTTGATTAGAGAAGAATCTATATAGGGAACAAATTTTACTAATGGGCTCTTTAGTCTAGCAGAGACAGACACAATCTGAACCAGTGGCAAAAAGGTGATGCTAGATCAGGGATCTGCAACCTGTGGCTCTGGATCCACATGCAGCTCTTTGGCCATGCCCTTGTGGCTCTGGGCCCCACCCTGCCACCAGAGGACCTTGTGGGTGTCCCCGGCCTGGCTCCAGGCTCCTCACCACCACTGAGGGACCCTACGGCGGCCTTTTCCTGGTTCCAGGCCCCCCTATCCCCAGCTGTGGGACTCTGCAGCAGGCACCCTGGCCCAGCTTCCTCTAACCCCTGCCAGGAGGCTACACCCATTGTGTCTCTCAAGACACTTGGTTACTGAAGGAATTTTTAAAACTGGCTCTTCTTATCTTTTGGGTTGCCAACCCCTCTGCTAGACAAATTCACACTGGAAATAAAGTGTACGTTTTTGACATGAGGGTAATTAACCATTGGAACAACTCACCAAGGTGGTTAAGGATTCTCTATCACTGACAATTTTTAATTCAAGCTTTGGTGGTTTTTCTAGAAGATATGATCTAGGAGTTATTTGTGGGAAGTTCTATGGCAGGGGTCTCAAACACGCAGCCCTAGGGTGGCATGCAGCCCCTAAAGCGCTTGGCTGCGGCCCACAGTGACATGATCATTACCAATATTCAAACTATCATTGTATGGAAAGGTTTCAGCGATGCGGCCCTTGGGCTACTGTGCTAATCCTCATGCAGCCCTCTACTAGTCCTCTTGTGGCCCTCATTATCATTTGAGTTTGAGACCCCTGTTCTATGGCCTGATGGTATTCTACAGCCAGATCGGATGATCACAGTGTTCTTGTCTGGCCTGGGAATGAATACATCAATTCAAAGCTCTTAATTCATAGCTACAGTCATCCTCCACATTATAAAATTGTGTGTGTGTGTGTGTGTGTGTGTGTGTGTATTACATTTAAAAGAAAATCAAAAGACCATTAAGTTTGTAAAGTAGAGCACTCAGAAGTTAGTGTCTCTCTTATCTGTGATGACCACCATTTCATCTGACACCAGGAACTAAACTGAGAACCTTCAGTGCTAAAAACATGAGTCTATAAAGTAGATTCCAGAATCAGGAACTGTAACAGCCCCATAACCTTTGTCAGGGGTGGTTTTAGGGATTTTGGGGTATGGGGAAAAAGTCAAGGATGGCTCCCCCCCAACCACATGTGGGAACCCATCCTTGACTTTTGCCTCTCCTTGCCTTGCTGGGGCCTTGGCAGCCTACCAGCCCCAGCTAGCTCTCCACTGGGCCTTACCAAGGCCCCCACCAGCCTCTTGGCCCCTCGGCCCTCCCAGTCAGGGTCTCCCAGCTCTGCCACCAGGAACCCAACTGGCCTCCCAGTTCCCCTTCTGGCCCAGTGGCCCCACATCAGCCCCCCCCCCCAAATGCCCCTGCCAGGCTTCACTGGGGTTGCTGCTGACCTCCCAGCCCTCCACCCCAACCAGGGCCTCTGCTGGTCCCTGGCCCTCATTCCTGCTGGGGCTACTGCCGGCTCCCCTCTCACCCACCAGCCCTGCTGCCAAGTCCCTGGGCCCTACAGAGGCAGTGCAGAGGTGGCAGGGGACCCTTCCCACCCTTCGGGCCCTAGGCAGCTGCCCGCATTGTCCACCTGCTAAGACCACCTATGGTCATTGTGGATCCAGCTCAAAGTGGGACATATAAAATACATTAACTAGGGGTTATGTCAATTTTAATTTAGTCCCCTTGTGCATATGCATTATGATCCGGTCTTTAATTTATTTGATGCAGAAGTTATAAGGCGTTTGGTGAATGAAGTGGGGGATTGTAGATCAGCACAGCCCCTGGGAAAATTCCTGAAAATACCTAGAATAGCTAGGCTTGTTAGCAATTGTCTGGCTGCTAATTGTTGAGTTATTGATGTGATGGGTCACTTAAATTTGGGAGAGCAGAAAGCCCAACTGAACTGATAATAAGGCACAATTGTGCATCTCCAAAAAAAATGCATCCTGAGTATGGGCTCGCTGGCCAAAATGACTTTCCCTCAATTGCTAGAAAACATTATGGCCGAGGCCAGATTATGGTTTCTCTCAATATTATCAGTGCATTTTGAGTTGCTTGTATTTATAACATACAGAGTTGCTCACTTGTCTTTGATGTGCTACGGGATTTTGTTTTTCTGTCATTGGCATCGTTACCTCTTCTTCCAGTACTTTTGTGGTTTTTCTTGACCCAATACATCTTGTAAAAGTGTTTACTGTCTGCAGTGTGGACTTGCTTCCCTCTCAATTTGTTGGTCTATCACTTCCCAAGGCATGCAACTACTGTAGGCAACATTTTGTTGCTTTGACATGTTCCATGTTTAAATAACATCTGCCTTTTCCAGTCACTCAGTGTCCAGCCAGAAAGCTGGGAGGAGGGGTAAGAAGTCTGGCCAACAGGGTAGTCTGATGCATGGAAGCTGGGGGAGAAGACAAGTGAATTCAGTGTTAGGAACAGACAGGACTGCTGGCAATTTACTCGTGAAAATAAATATTAAATCAAAAGGGTCATCCTATGTTCTCTCATCATGAGCCACAGGGCCATTCAACAGTGGGCTCTGATAACTGAAAACATCAGCACATTGAAACAATTCTTTTGGTGTGGAAATGTACTAGTTTTCACTAAATTTTTGTTGGGAAGGTTTCTCAGGTCCAGGCTGTAATTTCTGGGCATGTGTGTGCAAGCCAAAAGCCTAATGGTTACGACACTCATTGGGAATGTAGGAGACCCAGTTTCGAGTCCCTGTTCTGCCTTATGCATCTGACTTAAACATCAGGGCTCATCTACACTGTGAGCATTGTGTCAGGATCCACAGATTGATTCAGCAGGATCAATTGAGCAGGGAATAGAGACCCATTCTATCAATTTGGGAAGTACTCTCCAACCAAGGCAGTTAATCCACCACTGTGAAAAGAGTAACGCTGTGTCAACCAGAGTGCATTTGCCATCAGTGCAGTGCAGAGAACTGTCACTATGGTGACAGGAAGGTGACAGGAGCTACACAAGTTTCAGTATGTCGCTTGCATATCTCCCATAGGCACCACCAGTAGTGTAGACCAGGCCTCCATGTATATCTACACTGTGGACTCCTTCTGGTGGTGTAGTGTACATAGGCTCTGTGCCTTCAAAGAGGAAGGCAGTATGCTGATGAGCAGGGTAAGGACAAGCCTTAATCCTGTGGATACATACCATTGTTCTCCAAGCACTGCCTCCTCCATCTACACTATTTTTAGAAACGTAATGTCCTGATGTCTCCCCACTGCCAGATTCTGTCGCTGATGTGCAGATATACATGGCAGCATAAATACAGTTCGTTTTTTGCTCCAGAGTTTAGCTTCACGTACAATACATGGTCCACTTTTCTGCAAAAGGTGTGCAGTATAGTCATAGCACGAGGGTTTGGCTATTTTCCTCTTGTTTTTACGAGAAAATCAAAAAGATTTCATTACCACATAGAATGGAAACAGATGTCAAAACCTTGAAATTTTTCATGAAACAGTTATTGTTTTCCAGCTATCCCTAATTGCGGGGATGGGGTGGGGGGAAGAGAAAGGACCAGGGAATAGCTGGGTGGTGGCACTAAATCTAATCTTCATACAGGGATCTAGGATCAGAGTGCTTCTTGTCTTCATGCTTTGCTTTGCTTTTTACCTCTTCATCAATCTGTTTTCAAAACCAGACCAAAGTCCAAAAAGATGCTTTTAGATGGTGTTTTGTGGCCGTTCAAAATATGCAGGCCCTATGTCTGTGTTGGTCATAGAATAAATTTATTGCTGTAGTCCATTGGGTCTCTGATCAGGGCTTTTCTGTGTCAACTACTGTACAACACTTTCTAAAAAGTGCCCAAAACAAAAGCTACAGAGAAAACAGGTGTCACAGCTGGCAGACACCAGAGAGCTTTATATGGATTTAAAAGGGAAGGCCGAACAGTGCACTCACTGACATCATTATTATCTGTGACAGTGATGATTTCCCAAGGATATGAGCCGCAGAAGCTTTGGAATCCACAATGTCCCCTGCAGCCCAAACCACACCTGATGTGATGGGTGAAGCATTGGAGTTATGCCTGCAGTCCTTCTATTAATAGAAAGTGTGGCAATCCCATGTAGGACATTGGTAACCAAAAGCCACCCCAACCCCCACTCCATCTACCACACATGTGCATGCACCGTTGTAGGCTCTAGGGTTATTTTTTTTCAAAGATATTTTCTTTGATCAAAGCTACATGCAATAAGTTGTGGAGTCACCAACATACAAAGCTGACTTGTTCTTCTAGGCCTTAATCACCATGATTTCTGAATGCTGCACACAGCCAGACTCATCCCTAGCTTTTTCCAGTCAGTGGGGTTGCATCAGACCTAAATTTGGGCCATAGTGTTTGATCAATCTAGGGATATGGAGCCAGATCTTCAGCTGATGTAAATGAGCTAGTTAATTTGCACTCTTTGAGGGCTTGGGCCCAGGCATTGTTGGGCAAAACATTGAAATGCCTAAGTCTCGTTTTCAAAAGAGATTTAAGCACTTAGGAGCCAAAATCCCAGTGATAGTAAATAGGGATTTTGACTTCCAAGTACCTAAATCCCTTTTGAAAATGAGACCTTGTTCCTAAATCAGTTAGGCTTTGTAGCGCTGAGCTTGGTTGAAATTAGAAAGCAAACTAGGAACTTTGCAGCTGTTATAATGGTTTCTCATTCTACCATCAACAGCATTGTATGAAATCAGCGTAGGTGTTTCCTGCAGCCCAGCATGAAAGATGGTAAACTAATTTCCATTCTGTTTTAACGTCTTGGTGTTAAGATGACACAGAACTGTGTAATATCAATACTAAAGCAAGATGCGAGCTGGTGTACAGTCTCCCACATGACCTTACAGATGCTATTTTTTAAGAAAGATACTTGTTTCTAGAAAATGTGCATCTATCTTTTAGGTTATGTCCACATGTACATCGTTATTTCAAAATAAGTTATTTTGAAAAGAGTTATTTTGAAATAAAGTCCTTATTTCAAAATAAGTTAATTCAAATTAAGGGAGAAGCTCAAAGCAAAATAGCATGTCCAAACACAGGACTTGCTATTTTGCTTTAGGAGAGGGGCACCATGGGAGGTGTGGCAACATGACCCCCTCCCTGGGCCATGCCCCCACCCAGTATAGGCTAAAATGAAGGTGCCCTGGGAAGGAGAAGGGCAAAAGCATTATTTTGAAATAATGGTTATTTTGAAATAACATGTCCGAACTGCATTATTTCAAACTAACCATTTCGAAATAACAGCCATTTCGATTCAAAGAAGGTTTAAGCTATTTCGAAATGACGGCTCTTATTTCAAAATGACAGAGCCTGTCATTTTGAAATAAGAATACATCGTGTGGACCTACCCTTAGTCTTTAACGCACTCAGTTGTTGTAAGACCGAAGCATGGCCTTCAAAGAATTACTCAGCTGCTTGACCAACTAAATTCTTCTGTCAAAATTTTTTTGGGGGGGAAAAGCTTTAATTTTGGACAGGACATTCATTACACATAAAGTTGATCCAGCCAACCAGAGCCCCTGTGAGGTAAGGAAGAATGATTTATTTTGCTGTTTTCATACATCTGGGGAACCTGAAGCACCAGTGGTGCAAAGTGGTGGGTCCAATCTCACACAGTCAGTCTCAAAGCTGAGAAAGGAATGCATGTCTCTTAAGGCTGTCTTTTGCTTTAGCCATTAAGCCATGCTTTGTCCTTTCTGCATTAATTATCCCAAACATTAGTTTCCAAGAGTTAGTGCAATGTTTGAACCATTATTGTGGAATACTATGTAAAGGTGATGGAAGCCCAGGGAAAGGGATTTAAGGAGACAAGTGTTATTTTCACATGCAATTTACAGTTTTTGCATGGGTGCCAATTTTTAGAATTCTGTGCCATTTACCACTTTACCTTTAAGAATTAAAGAAGATCCTGCCAACACCAATGTTTGAATTATGCCTATTTTAGCCATGTTGGAAAGTTACTGGGTTTTCCAGCAAAGTGGCTGATATTCAGCATGGTAGTAGCAAGGCTTCTTGGTCTCATTTTTTTCTCCCTTCCTTCCCTCCCAGCCCGTAACAATTGTGCTAGCTGTGGCTGCTGCATATTAGGCTATAAACTACTCCCGTGTTCATTAACACATGGATTTTTAATGCAGTTGTAACATAGATTGTACCATAACTGTATTGTTAGACATCGACATAAATTGTGACATGATCTGTGTCTGTCTGCAAAAGGTTTCAACTGCAGTTAAAAGACATTGGGCTAGATTCTTGATCCCTTATAAATCCTCTTTTCACAGTTCCAGTGAGGCAAAGGCACTTAAAACTACCTTATAGGATTTTTTTAGCTAGGGGAGTCCTCACTTTGTGGTATATGATTCAACTAGCTCTGCATTAGTTGTTCCTAACATCGTGGCATAACAGGTGTGGAGTGAGTGGGGTGGAAAGTGATGGTGTTGGAGTGCAATGCATTCTAGCATGGATGGCTGTCAGAGTGACTCCTCGAGAGCCAATATCTGAGGCTCATGGGTCTGTAAAGTCATCACACTTCAATCCTCTATTTGGCATCTCACAAACAGCAGTTGGGAGCAGGGGCCATGAAGCCCAACGAGGGCACAAGCACTACCCTTAGAGTTTGATTAGATGAGTTCTGGCTAGCCATGGACTGCTTGTCTGCTTCCTACTCTGTTCCTTACTTCTAATTCTGAGCTCTTGATGTCCAGACTTGGCCTGATTGATTCTTAACTCATCCCTAAGTCTAACCCCAAGGCCAGGTCACAACTCATGCCAAGTCACTGGCACAATATCTGCAAATGCAAGTTAGAGCAGCTCTGAGACTCTTGGGGGTTGGTTTGAGTTGCAGCAACCTTAGAAGAATGGTGAAAGAGAACAGTCAAGTCCCACTTGAATGCTGTTACTGTAGTTTCTTGGAATTAGATTTTCCAAGACTGGCCCCTTATGATAGTCCACCAGAGCCTACCTCCACTGATCTTTGTAGAATTGTGTAAGAATGATCCATTTTAATCAGGCTTTAATCAATCAATGATTATAGACAGGCATGCATTGTGTATACAGGGAATGGGACATTCATTTTTAAATGTACTAACTCTGCCAATCACAAGAAAAACTTATAGTTTTGCATTTGCTAGTTCTGAATTGAATGCAAAGATGTTCATGTGCTATAGAGACCAGTGCAGTTTTTGGTATATACACAGATAAATCAAGCATACTTTCTCTGTCTGCATTTCTCAAAGATGTTTGTAAAATTTCTAACTTTCCCAGGGGCGTCGCTGGCTGGGGGGGGGGGGGGGGGCCCCGGGGCACTGGCCAAGGCCCCGCCCCTGGCCCGCAAGCCCCGCCCCCAGCCTGCAGGCCCCAACCCCTGGCCGGGGACAGGGACAGGGCCAGGCACTGCCATGGGCTGCCAAGGCCCTGCATCCCCAGTGGGGGCCGGGGCCACCACAGCCACTGGTGGCCAGGCCCCGGATCCCCAGCTGGGGACGGGGCCACTGTGGCTGCTGGCGGCTGGGGCCCCGATCTCCAGCCCAATTGGGCTGGAGATCCGGGGCTCTGGTGCTGGGGTTTGGGGCACATGCCCTGGAGTCCCCAGCGCCAGCGACGCCCCTAAACTTTCCTAAGCTGATTCTTATCGAAGCTCATTGGTTTTTCTCTCTGCACTTTATCTCAGACTGGTTTCCAGGTACTCAAATGATCAAGTAGATTTCTTTTCTGTTGTTCCTCCACTATAAATACAAGATGTATAATGATAGAAATAATATTTTCCTGTCATCATGTCCTTTTCCTCATGGACCATTAAAAACGAGTTTACAGATATGAAAAAGTCTGTACTTTGTACTTATAATCTTTCTGGAGGGTGACGGCTGTGGAAAAGAAAAATCTAAAGAGAAAAATTTCAGGGTGACAAAAACAGTATTGGCAAGTGATATTTTAATCTGATCATATCATATTTCTGCAGAGAAATCTTCTGCTGGTTTTGATTTTCAAGGAAGATGAAAATTAGCCCTATGGGAATCTGTTCCTTCTCAATTTAGCTATTTAATTTATCTGTCTGGAACTCTTTAACAATATTACTGCTTTCAAATTAAAAGTCACTTTTAGGCAGAATCAGTTTTGATTGCAGTTGATTTAATATAGCTTAATTGTAGCTGGCATTAAGAAACCTTCCTCATGCTGGAACAAAGTTAACTGAAAGCTCTGCATGACATCGTAATTCCTTGGTGTCAGGGGCGTCGCTGGTGTTGGGCACCCTGGGGCACGTGCCCCAGGTCCCAATGCCAGTGCTCCAGATCTCTGGCCCAATTGGGCCGGGGATCCGGGGCCCGATCCCCAGCCGGCCGCAACCGCGGCGGCCCTGTCCCCGGCCGGGGATCTGAGGCCCGGCTGGCTGCCCGGCAGGCCTTGCCCCTGGCCAGGGATAGGGCCAGGGGGAGGCTGCACTGCTGCGGGCAGCTAGGCCACGGCAGGGCCAGGCCAGAAGCGGCTGCTAGAGGCCGGGCCCATGCCCATGGCCGCAGGCAGCCAGGCCTTCAATCTCCGGCCGGGGACGGGGCCATCGCAGCTGCTGGCTGGCTGCCCATGGCGACCTCATCCTCCGCCCAGGATCTGGGGCCTGGCCACCGGCAGCCATGGTAGCCCCATCCCCAGCCAGGGATCGGGGACCTGGCTGTCTGTGGCCTCGGGCGCGGGCCCGGGCCCGGGCCTTATCTCCAACGGCCACTTCTGGCCAGGCCGTGCCGCAGCCTAGCTGCCCGCAGTGGTGCGGCCCCCACCATGGCCCTATCCCTGGTCAGGGGGCGGGGCCTTCTGGCTGGGGGTGGGGCCTGCCCGCTGGGGGCAGGGGCTGGGTCCGTGCCCCGGATACCTCCCCGCCCCAGCACCACCTCTGCTTGGTGTAACCCACACACTAGGGCACCCCACCTTTATGCAAATCCCTAGGGCTCAAGACATAACCCTGTTAAGGTACCCCCACTCTTTCCCAATCCACAGGGCTCTGGGTGAAAGGTATCTATCTTTACCCAAGTCTCAGTTTGGATTATAGGGCCATCCATTCCCAGACCGTTTCCCAATTTGTAGGGCTCCGGGTGTAAGTCTCTGTGGGTCTGCAGGATCTTTTACCAGGGAAAAAGCTTTACACAGTAACGTCCTTATTCTCTATTTAGCACCAATTACCAAAACAGAATACACAATGCTCACCACTCCCAATAAGACAGACAAACTTCTCTTGGTGGCTAACATCAGGTTTAGTTTCATATATCTGGCAGCTCTGATCTGGTCCTGGAGTTAGGTTCCAAAAAACCTCCTTTTGGACCTCAGTTTATATAGTTAAAACTAGGGTCCTGCTTAGCTGTACCTTAATCAATCATTTTAGACTAAAGTACTACAGAACACCAATCTTAGCACCCTATGAAACAGTCCCTTAACCAATCACATCCCACCACCTTAACTGATTTAAATAAGGCATTTAGTTATGCAACAGACAGAAACAATTAAAGAATGGGACAGAAGTTATTTAGATACACAATAGGAAAGTGGGGACCATAAAGATAAAAGAGTAAGAAGTGTAGATTTTAGGACCACAACTGTTGATAAGCTACACCTTTCCAGACAGAAGCTTGTGAAGCAAAGATTTGTTTAAGCATCTAAAAATTTGTTTATTTGGCAGTGGTAATAAACATTAAGACTGCATCACCTTCTCAACAGCCTGCTGTTACATTGCTTTGAAATAGTTTCAGGAATGTGAAGATATGACCACCTGCTTCATAGCTACTAGCTGCTGTCTCATATGGCTGTTACTGCTAACCAAGACAAGGCCTCAGCTTAGCCAATAAAACACAGCCGATACCTTACACTGGCTAAGGGACACCAACAATCTCTTAAGGTTAATTTGGCTCTGTCAGACCTCAAGAGGTGATAGGGTGTGTCACAAGGACAATATGCTTTGAATGCTCTTTCCACTGCACAGCTTGATGTGGGTTTTCATCCAGAAGGGCTAGCGTTAAATGTCAGGTGGAATTTTGCAGATTGGTTAGGAATTGATATATTGGGCATATTTTGCATTTTTGTCCCTGCCTACCCTAGCTGTCTGGTGTGCAGATATCCAGGTCACCAAATAGGAAAAAACACAAAAAGGGGAAATGTAGGGAAGAAAAATTAGTCATTCCAGCCCCCTCCCCTGTCACCTCTTGCAGAGTTTTCCCTGCACCATGTCCTCTGATGAGACAGTCCAGGAGATTGTAGCTGATACAGATCCATGAAGACTGGAATGACCTTCCCTATAGAGAAGAGCCAGATTGCAGCTGGCTCCTGCTGGATGTGCACTATCATTGACTATTTCAAAGAGGCAGCCATGCTAGTCTAGTTCAGTAAAACAAACAAGGAGATATGTGCCACAGGATGCCTTATCATTGATTGTGTCACCTTGAGGTTGCTCAATGGGGGGACCTCAGATGTGATAACACAGCAGTAACTTCCATCTGTAGATATGGCAGGCCAGGCACAGAGCAGGGTCCCATGTGCCAGAAAACAATTATTCCTCTGTCCCACTCAGTGCAGGATACCACACCTCCTGCACACTGATCCTCAGGAAATGAATTGAGCTGCTATTATTAATATAGTTATGGGGCTGTGTCCTGATGGTAGTGTTATAGATGGTCTTACAAGCTTTTTCTTGGTGTGCAAGCAAGTTTTTAGTCCCTGAAGAAAGTGCTGTTTTGCTATCTGATTTGTTATGCAGTTGTTACTAGAGAGAAGCTAGGGAAAAAGCTAAGATAAGAGAGATTGCTCTCTTCTTTATTATTTATATCTGAATGTCTCTTAGGAGCTGGACTCATGTGGGTTGCAATTTCTGAAGGAGAGGATGGCCTGTGAACTGTTTAATTGTTCTGGTGTTTACATGTCAAAAAAGTAATCACCAGAATGGGAAACCAACCTGTAACCCCCCCCCCACCCAATAATTTTGCTTCGATGTGGCAGAGGGAGATGCTGGTATAAGAAGTGGGATTCTGGCATTGAAAGATGAGGCAACAATGTCATGAACATTAATCATAACTTTCTTACCACAGCATCTTCTGAGGCTATCAGCCTTCTCCAAACATCAGTTAATGAAGCCTCATACCAAAACTCGGGCAGTGAACATATCATTGACCTTTTGCAGATGTGTAAAGTGAAACAAAGAGAGGCTAAATGACACTCAGTCTTGTAGAGTGAGTCTGTCTGTCTACCCATCCCAGGGATTTCTTGGGTGTCTTTCACCATAGCACATATGTAGTTAGTCTATCGGTCATTGGGAAAACTGGGAAATACCAGCCAGGGATGTTGATTCCCAATCATCCCTTGATCTAACCTTTGAGTCTAGACAGTGGATTTATCCTGTGGAGGGTAAACATGGGAGAACTTCAGGTTTGATTCAGTAAAATGATCAGGTCATATATAGTAGTTTGATCACAGAGATCGATCTTATTGCAGAATGCTTCAGGAATGCTGGTATACATAACATAAGTAAAGGTAAAAGGCTACAGATTTTAAATTTTAAATTAGGCATACAAAAATGTAATGCCTATCCACAAATCACAGAGACAGGCACTGACAAATGCTATCTCTGCAGTATTTTTTCCTGCTATCCTCTGAATGTTAGACATGCCACCTCAAATTTACCAGAAGTATGAAAATTATTATGTTTCCTATTTTGTGCAAGCATTTTCCAGAACTTGTTTAGAGGTCAAATCCTTTGGGATTTTCAATAAAAATAAGAAAAGTAAACATAGCTTTCACAGACGCATTATACTGGTATCAGAATTCAATCAGACAATCTCTCTAATAAGCTCCTAAGCCAAAAAAAGCTCATTGGTGCCAAGGCTCAGCTGTGCCTTCTGAGAAATGTAGTTCAGAAAGAGAATGGGGAAAAGGTGGTTTTAAACCATTAGTGCACCTCCCAGAATCTGGGTTCTGCCTGTCTCCTCTGTAGTCCCAAGGCTGATCTGTCACAATGGTCTTAAAGAGCTGGGTATGAGCTGCACTGCTAGCCCAGAATTGCCAGAGAAGAGTGCGCCAGCCATCCCTCCGGCATGCTACTGTGCTGGGGACTCTACAGGCGTATGGCATAGAGCTTTTCTGCCAATGGGAGAGATCGGCTTCGAATCATCCCCTTTATGCTGCTCTGTAACCCAGATTAGATTTAGAGTGGTCAAGCCCATAGAGAACAATCACTTCAGTTACCAGAAGGATGTGGCCATTTCTGGAGTGAACATTAAGTTGAATTAGTCCACTTTGTTAATTCAAACTAACTGCCCTTAATTCAAATTTATTAAATTCAAACTAAGGGTTAATCCTAGTCTACAGCATCCTTAGTTTGAACTAAGGATCAAACTAAGGGCTTAGTTTGAACTAACTAGCAAGTCTTACTAATTCAAACTAAGCTTTCATTAGTTTGAATTAAGGAATTCCTTAATTCAAACTAATGAAAGTCTAGTGTAGATGGGTACTAAATTAGTTTGAATTAAGCCTCCTTAATTCAAACTAACTTGCAAGTGTAGACATACCCTAAAAGTGCCACCAGACTCATCTGTGTTAAAGATCTACCTGTTAAGCATAGTGTTATAATACATTCCATGTGACATTCGTGGGTTAAAGTTTAAAACCAAGAAATCTTCTCAGTGAGCCCATTACTGATGCAAGTACAGTAGATATTAAAATATCAATTGGTGTCTTCAAATTATGCACAGCTATTCTACACAGTTATCTGGGAGAGCAGTGGATTAAATGAATCAAGGGATGGCTAACTGGATTGAGGGAAATGCAGATGTCTTAGAGTAAAATAGCCAGCTAACCCACATAGCTTATCTGTACTGTCCTCAACAACTGCAGAATGTCCATCAATGAAAACCAATAGGTCTAAAGTGGAAGTCCTTACTTAGGGATATCAACCATTGATGTTGATTGTAAATATAATCATACTCCACCCTCTGCTGCTTTGCAAGAGTCAATTTACCATACTGGATCTGAGCACCAAGTATCCGATTATGCCTTGGGCAATGCCTAACTCCTGATGCTTGAAAGGAAGATGGAAAAGAATCCATAAGATATGCCAAGAGAATGTGTGGAACACTGTAAGTGGGGGATGAGGAGGATGCTACCCAGTCTCCTCTGGAGATCAGTTTATGCTTTGAAGTATGAGATCTGACTACCTTTATCTTACCTTGCATTTCTTCATATACTGTGAATTGTTATACATTATCCAACTTTCATAGTCCAACTCAGGCACACTAATTATCTAGCTAAGGGGTAAGGTGTTAATCACAGCTTTTTGCTGTGTGTCAGGGGATGTATTACACAAGCTGCACACAGGATGGTATACCCTCTGTTAATGGGCATCCCTGTGTACACATGATAGCATTTTGCTGTGAACTGAAGCATGATGTTCTTGGAGGGTATCTCATGCTCTTTTGCTTTGCTGCTGAGCAGGATGCATGCTGGAATTTTTATTGATGTGTGGTGTGGGATACCATGCAAGGCAGTCTAGTTCAAGTTTTTTTAAAAATCCCTTGATTCATTTGTCTCCATCTTGAACTTCCTTTCTGGGCAGATTCATGACATTTGTGAACTGCCGTTGGCTAGCCTGTATCCAGCAGTGCTCAGCACCACTGTGTTGGCAGCCTTGATATGCAGGGACAGCTGGGGCTGTATTTGAGCACGCAAAGTTGGATGAAATCGGCTTTGGATTTTGCCAGGTACACCACTGAGAGGATGATGTGGCAGTAGCACCAGCTCCCCCAGCAGCATGTAGAAGGAAAACGAGAAAGATACAGAGCAACTGATAACAGAAGACTGTTCCTGGAGCAATTTCACAGCATAAAGCACTGTTACAGCTTGAGAAACCAGGGCTGATTGGTGGGAAAGGATCGTTTTGCTGGTCCTGCTGGGATAACCAGCAGTGGTGAATTTAAGGGTGGGGGTGGCAACCTTTTGGGAGATATGTTCTGAACTAACTCCAAAGCTACAGCGGCAATGTTCCAAGCTCTGGTGCCCCATACCTGCAGAGATGTGGATTGTAATAGTGATCTGGAAGTTGGCTGTACCAAAATGCAGCCTGTTTGTAGCAAACTGGTTTGGAGAGATTGACTGTTTGGGGCCATTGTCATGCACGTGTGTGATGCCAAGGAAAAGGCACTGTTGCACCATCTTATAAAGCTGGCCAATGTTCAGGAGGCTGGTGATGGTTTACATGCATGGAATTATTCTTGAGATGTATTGGGACAATTGATAGGCACCTTATTTGCCATCCCCTCCTCCAAATCAGGGCTTAGAATTCATAAACCAAAGGGGTATTTCTCCATGGTGTGCTGAGCGGCTGCAGATCACTGTGGCAGGTTTACAGCTAAATGCTAGGTCTGTGTTGCTCAGGTCTTTCAAAACTCTGCTCTATTTAAATTAATGGAGAAAGGACTGTTTGCCCCGGGAACTCTATGGACATTAATTGAAAGAACATTCATCTGGTTATGGGAGACCAACTTCCTGCTTCCCTGGCTAATTTCAAAGGAGTAGCTAGCTAGTTCAGCAAAGCAAACAAGGAGTCTGGTGGCTCTTATAGGCTGTGTTCACACAGCACTCTTATTTCGAAACAACAGAGGTTGTTTTGAAATAAGAAATACCCTGTTCACACGACGCACGGTTGTTTCGAAACAACGGGTGCCGTTGTTTCAAAACAATGGCGTTGTTTCAAAACAACTTAAACCCCATGTGGGGATGAAACAATGTTGTTTCAAAATGATTGTTTTGAAATAATGCCGTCCGAACATGTTGTTTCGAAACAACAGTGACTTGTTTCGAAATAACTGTTGCCTGAAACTGCTATTTTGCTTTGAGCTTTTTTCCTTAATTCGAATTAACAAACTGTTAATTCGAATTAACTTATTTCAAAATAACCCCTTATTTCGATACAAGTTGTTTCGGAACAACTTGTATCGAAATAACCCCCTGTGTGTGAACATAGCCTCCTTGTTTGTTTCCCTGGCTAATGAAGCCATGCACAGGCTGCTTGTGCAGCAGAGAGGGACTGCTTTACTGCTTCCTCAGTGCAGAATGACTGGCGTGCATTTGACTATTTAAATGGGAGGTGGCTTTATTTCTTAAACAGGCTGGAAGTGGTAGAAAAGCACATCAGCAATAATAGCACCATGCTGTATTTTACATAGTATTTGTCAGAGTAAAGGAGAAAGCCTTAGGGATGGGTGCGAGCCTGAGTCTCAGAGACTTGTTCTGTGATTTGAGCCCCCAGCCAAGCATCCAATGAAAATGTAAAGAGTCAGGGCAGGGTTGTCAGTGATGCCTGTTGCTCTTATTTTGAGGCTCAGGCCTGAACTGTGCAGCTGTACATCCACCTGTTAGCTCCTGGGGAGCAGGGGGTTTGAAGTCTTGTTTGATTCAGGGCTGTTTATGGGCACCGGAAGTGCAACAGAGTGACAATCCCTGTCACACTTCATGTCTTTTTCTACCTGTGTTTGAAAAGCCCTATGAATTAGAGCAAACATAATTATGTTCTCTGTAATGTGAACTGTCAACTCCTTGGCTGTGTTCACACAGCCTCCTTATTTCGAAACAACCTCCGTTGTTTCGAAATAAGTTTTTGGCTGTTCACACAACGGACGGTTGTTTCAGAACAATGGTTCCCATTGTTCCGAAACAACCGCGTTGTTTCGAAACAAGTTAAACCTAGTCTGTGGGCGAAACAACATTGTTTCGCAATGGTTGTTTCGAAACAATGCCGTGTGAACATGTTGTTTCGAAACGACGGTGAGTCGTTTTGAAATAACTGTTGTCTGGAATCGCTATTTCGATTCCGGCTTTTTTTTTTCCTTATTTTGAATTAACATTTTGTTAATTCGAAATAAGTTGTTTTGAAATAAGCATTATTTCAATATACGGTTGTTTCAAAACAACCATATCGAAATAACCCACTGTGTGGGAACACAGCCCTTGTGAATGAAAATTTAAAAAGCATTTATTGGTTAGTAAACTATTATGTAACAAGCACAAGTGAAGCTTCAACTGAAGGGAACCTAAAAACCCCTGCTGATTATGACACACTGCATTAAACAGCAATCTAAGTATAAAGAGCCCTTTCATTAGCATGCCAGTGAAACAATATGGTAAACTGCAGCAGTGCAGTACAGGTCACAGTGCAATGGGCAAGCGGAATTAAAGTCACAGGTGAGCATATGGTGTAATCTACACTGCCGCACTGGATTGATCAAAGATAAGCAATCTACATGCTGTAGAATGTGTATCTCCCATGGGTTTGCCTAGTCTGGGTATGATCCACCACACCACAAAGTCATATCAAAGTGACTGTGTCCTCGCTGGTGCTACACTGCTCCATATGTGTTGGTACAGTAGGATTTCCCTGGGTATATCTCATGGTTCTGTGCCCTGAAGTCAGATGAATTGTTCTATGATGCTTTCCCAGTGCATTGTGGGAGAACTTGAACTTCTCTGTTTTGCTGGGCATATGGTGGGAGCTGAGCAAAGCACAGGAAGGCAACCAACACTCAAGCGATTTAGCCTGCATCATCAGTGTAAAGTAGATGGGTTAGCATTCCATGTGTAAGCACAACCTGCGCTGTAATCCACACCCTTGCAAGGCCAGATTAAGGGCTCCCAGCCCCTGGGCTGCCTACTGTTGTACTCCCCTGGGCCTCTGGCTCCCCACTATGATGACTTGGGGATGGATAAGGTGGGCCATGGTCTTGGGGCAAGAGGCAGCAGTGCTCCTGCCCCAAACTGACTAGTCTGTCCCTGCAGGTGGGGCCAGCTGGCACATGGCTGCTGCACTCCCAGGGCCCCACCACCCCAGCTCCACCAGCACATGGTTTGCTGGGCTGGATCAGCAGGGACTTTAAGGGCTGAAGCCTGGGGCCCCCCATTCATGCTGGGATCCCAGGCTGTAGCCCCTAATGCCCCTGTGTTGATACAGCCCTGACTGAAGCATGGGTTGAAAGCAACCTGAACTTCAGTAAGTAGGTTAGTATGGGGATAGGAGAGTGGTTAAGGCAACACCAGGATAAAAACCTGAGATAACTTTTCAGTGAAGACATACCCTAGATTACTTTCCCCTTCATCTCTGATAGGTAAGTCTTGAGCCCAGAGCCAGTTCCAGGGTCCCATTATGTGGTGGTGACAAGTGGGTAGTTTGGGGCTCTGGATGTTGCTATTTAAAAAAGAACAAGGAATACAGGGGCAAGTTAGAACTCCTGGAAAAGCTTGGGGTTTCAATGTTTAAAAAAAGTTAAATTGGCTACTGTCAGTAGTTTGCTGGAATGTAAGTTTGGCCTCTCTGACAATAATTTGGGATGCCTTGAAGATCATGGAAGAGGTTGCAAATGCTCTCTTTGACTCTTGGTATTACTGGGTTTGTCTAAACCCAGCACTTGATCCACAAAGCTAGTCTGGGCACTGGGCAGATGTGTAGGTTGCTGATGTGAAAGTGTGTGTACAGTGTCTTTAGATCTGTAAAAGGAAGTCAGATGGGATGGAGAGGGAGGGTTGTAGGAGAAGCTCTACATCAAGCACAGACAGTATCTTTAGGAATAATACTACCAGTTAAGGAGTTCCTTATTCATTGTTTGAAAAAAAGAAAGTCTTGTCTTGATTTCTTACAACAGTTTACACAACACCTCTGTTCTTGGTGGTGAGAGGAATATCCTCTTCCTCCTCCTCAGTCCTGGTCACAGATGCTGCCTCCAACTAGTGGGAAATGGCTTAAATTGAACTAGGCAGAAGCTCTTGGTTTCATCCAATAGGCTTAGACATAGAACTATCAGGTGATTTAGCTCATGCACCTACCCTATCAAACCAAGTTTGTGTTTGAAGTGACCATGACAATCAGGCTGAAAATATAGATGGGTACCCAGAGAGAGAAAAACACATTACTGAGAAGCTTCTTTGGAAAAATCTGAAAGCACACAAATATTTCAAGGAACTATTCCTGATTCATGTGCACAGATTGAACTTTGGCTAAAGCTGTATTTGAGTATGTTTACAGTGAGTTCACTAAGCAGTTAGCTCTGTAGTATTCTTTAATGACTTGTGGTCCTTAAAAATCCCAGTAAAATAAGCATGTTAACTCAGATCTCCTGGCCAATTCCAACTCCATGTTTTTGGCCGTGTGAAAACACCACAGTGGAAGCAGCATTTCAGGGACAAATGGAACAATTTCTGTTTCATTTCCATTTCATCTTAAATTTGAAAAGCATTTTGGGTTCTTTAGGAACACAGATGTTGTTTTAGATATGGAAAACACAATGTGCTTGTTCTTCCAAGTCACTGAACCAGAAAGATTCCATTCCCCCCTACTTGTCCTACTCTTGAAGCAGCAACTGAAATTTACAAGAGAAAGATTCAATTTTTGCTCTGTTGGTGATAAGAATATAATGACCTCTTATAGACTAAACCAAGAAGGGAAGTTTAGCTTCACTTTAGGCTTAAATACCCTTGGCAAAGACACCCTGTTCGACTGTAATGTACTAGGTAAGCACCTGAGCTTTGGGAAAATCATGTGATCCCAAAAACCCTTGAGGGTATGAAATCCCTGAAGGTCTTCAGGTCAAAACTTCCTTTCTTTTCATTGCTTACACTGCAGTTATCTGCTATGACTTTCAGCTCGGCTGTGCCTTTGACTGTACAGTGATGGGGGATGTTTTCTACACTCATTATGCTACATAAATAAACTGATGACAGTGGTGAAAAATGCAGACTTTTACTGCAAGAATGCATTACCCAGTTTTAGTATGTAAAGAATCCCATCCACCTGATTGTAACAAAGGCGTTTATCACATGCGGTGTCTAGCAATAATATTTTTCTATAGGAATTAAGAAAGATGATGTAAAATTACATGTTTTGCCAAGAATCTACCGAACAATTGCCCATTAGGAAAGAACATCCTTATGGTTCAAGCACATTTATTTTAACTCTGTTATGTTTTTTTTTCCTTTTTATATGAAGCAAATGTAGCTAGTTTAGATCTGGCTTATGTGTAGAGCCCTGCAGATACACAGGTATCTGCTGCAAATCTATGGGTATCTGCAACCGCACACCCATTGCTGAGGATTGACCCACAGATATGGATTCTATTTTTATCTGCCCAGGGTGTGATCCATCACTGCAGCTGCTGCTATGATCTGTGTCAGCAGCATACAAGGGAACAAGGAAGTGCACAAGCCAATCCTAGGTCAGCTAATTGTGGTTTGCCAGGCAATCAGAGTCTCAGGCACAGCAGGCTGCAGCTTGGAGAGTCACCGTTCACTGTCAGTCAGTCAGCATGCTGGCTCTCTCTCTCTCTCTCTCTCTCTCTCTCTC
>ML682004.1:39230003-39358040 GCA_007922195.1 Podocnemis expansa | reverse complement strand
CCAGAGAAGCCCCACGGTGGGAGAGCGGGGGCATGGAGCTCCCTGCTGTGGGGCTCCGGAGAAGCCCCGTGGCGGGCAAAGCCGTTCTAGACCCCTGCCAGCTGGAGAAGCCCCTAGCGCCGGGGGGCTGGCTGGAGCAGGGGTCTAGCAGCTGCCACACAGGGCTGGGGGATCCCTGCCCTTTGGGGCTTTTTCCCCTGCCTGGCTCTCCAGGTGAGAGCCAGGCAGGGGATTCAGTGGCAACATGGCCTGCAGGGGGGCCATGTTGCCACACCTCCCATGGTGCCCTTCCCGGAAGCGAAATAGCAAGCCCACAGTGTGGACATGCTCTTTTGTTTCCCGCCTTTATGTTATTTCGAGGATGGTGTTTTTTTATTTCGAAATAACTTGTTTAGAAATAACACATTATTTCAAAACAGCTTGTTTTGAAATGTCTTGTTTCGAAACAAGCCCTCTGTGTGTGAACATAGCCAATATGTTTTATCATAAAACAGCAAGTACAAAGCATATCACCTGCCTCATCATAGCCAAGCCAGTGGCAAAGCTTCCCATCATTTTAAATGATTAAAGCTGGCAATGTTTGACACCTTGTGGATTAGCTGGTTTAATTTCCTCAGTGTGTGTCTTCCTGAAATGAATGGTCTGTTAATATAGACATTAAAATAATTTTGTAATACAGTAGTGCTTTGGGGTCCCAACTGAGATCAGGATCCTGTGGCGGTAAGTGCTGCACAAGTATATAGGAAGGAACTGTCCCTATCCCAAAGAATTTACCATCTAACTTGACAAGGTAAAGATACATGAGAGGAAGTAGCAATCCCCCCTCTTTGCTGTCCCACTTGCCATTTCACAGAGGTGGAATGGAACCACAGAGAATGTCACACAGAAAGTCTGGGCCAGGAATAGAAATCATAGAAAAGTAGGACTGGAAGGGACCTCAAGTGACCATTTAATCGATGTTGCCTACATTTATGGTATTATCCAACCAAGTGGCTCTCAACCTTTCTAGACTACTGTGTCCATGTCAGGAGTTCAATTTGTCTCTCATGCCCCAAGTTTCACCTCACTTAAAAAAATACTTGCTTACAAAATCAGACATAAAAATACAAAAGTGTCACAGCACACTATTACTGAAAAATTGCTTACTTTCTCATTTTTACCATACAATTATGAAATAAGTCAATTGTAATATAAATATTGTACTTACATTTCAGTGTGTGGTTTATAGAGCAGTATAAACAAGTTGATGTCTGTAGAAAATTTTAGTTTGTGCTGATTTTGCTAACGCTTTTACATAGCCTGTTACAAAGCTAGGCAGATGAGATGAGTTAATGTATCTCCTGGAAGACCTCTGTCTCCCCCCAGGGGTGTATGTACTCCTCATTGTGAATCATTACTCTAGATAATCCCTGACAGGTGTTTATCTAACCAGCTCTTAAAAAATCTCTTGTGATGGATCTTCCATAGCCTCTCTACCCAGTTTAGTCCAGTGCTTAACCACCTTGACAGTTAGGAAGCTTTTTGTAATATTCACCCTAAATCACCCTTGCTGCAGTTTGAGTCCTGCTGCTGCTTTTCCTATGTTCAGAGGTTAAGGAGACCATTTTTTTCTCCTTCTTTCATCTAACAACCTTTTACATACCTGAACGCTTGCTCTCAGTCTCCTCTTCTCCAGACTAAACAACCCCCCCCCCTTTTTTTTCCAATTTTTTGTCATAGGTCATGTTTTCTAGACTGTTAATCATTTTTGTATCTCTTCTCTGGACTTTCTCCAATATCTCCACATCTTTCCTGAAAAGGTGCTCAGAACTGGCCACAAAATTCCAGATGAGGCCTAACAAGTGTGGTGTGGAAAAGAGGGGGAAAAAACAAAGTAAAACTTCAGAGCCTACTAGTCAAAGCATGAAGGGATATGTGACAGTTTAGCATATCTGGCATGGGAATACCTTACAGTATCAGCTACAACAGAGCCATGGGAACACCTGTTCTCACTTTGAGGTAACATAAACTTGAAATGGGCAGCATGGTCTCCCGTATATGTAAATAAACTTGTTTTGGTTAGTGACTTGCTGAACAACAAGTCAGTCTGAGTGGACTTGCAGGCTTTAAAGTTTTACATTGTTTTGTATTTGAGTGCAATTATGTAAAGAAAATTCTACATTTGTAAGTTGCACTTTATGATAAAGAATTTGTACAACAGTCTTTGTATGAGGTAAACTGAAACATTTCTTTTTGCAAATGCCAGAGGTGTAAGTATGTTATTCTAGTTCAGCAAAAGAAACAAGAAGTCTGGTGGTACTTTTAAAGACTAACAAATTTATTTATCCCATGAGCTTTCATGGTAGAAACCCTACTTCATCAGATGCTTGAAAATGGAAAACTTGCAGTGTGGGAGGGAAAAATAAAATGCAGTGAAGTTTAAGTGACAGGATCAGGTCAGACTGTTTCAGCAAATCAAACAAGCTGTATAGATTCAAATGGTGTGAAACAACATCTAAGAAAGTGGGGAGGAGGAGAGAGGTGAAAATCACTTTTGTAATAAGAAGCTAGTCTATATCTCTATTAAGACCCAAGTTAATGGCGTCAGATTTGCATATGAAATCAAACTCTTTAGTTTCTCTTTGAAGCTTTAATTTAACTGGTTTAAGTGCTGTAATGGAAACATCTCTCATAGAGTGAGCAGGGAGACTGAAGTGTTCCCCTATTGGTTTTTAAATGTTTCCATTTCTGATGGCAGATTTGTGTCCACTTATTCTTTTGAACAGAGACTGTCCCATGATAGCATATATCATATTGTTGGATTAGCAGGTGAATAAGCCCCTGAGGAAATAGCTGGCTTGATTAAGTCCTATGATGGTGTCATTTCAGCAGAATTGGCAATGGGGTTTGTTGCAGGGATATGTGCCTTGCCTTAATGTTTCTGCTGTTTGGTATGTAGTTTCTGGAGAGTATCTACCTAAGATTTGGATGGGGGGTTCTCTGTAAATAAGGAGAAGTCAACCTCTCAAAGCTTCAGAGAGTAAGGGATAGTCTTGCAGGATAGGCTGTAGATTCTTGACAATGTGTTGCAGAGTTCTGACTTTGGGGCTGTAGGTAATGACCAGTGGTAGTCTGTTATTTTCCTTCTTGGGCTTGTCCTGTAGTAGTTGACTTCTGGGTATCCATCTGGCTGTCATTCTGTTTCCTCACTTCCCCAGATGGGGACTGTAGTTTTAAGAATGCTTGATAGAGATCCTGAAGATATCTGTCTCTGTCTAAAAGATCAGAGCAAATGTGGTTGTATTTTAGAGCTTCACTGTAGACTATGGATTGTGTGGTGTGTGTTGGATGAAAGCTTGAGGGAGGTAGGTAACCATAGTGGTCAGTAGGTTTTTGGTATAGGGTGGGGTTTATATGTCTATTACTTATTTATACTGTAGTGTTCAGAAAGTGGATTTCCAATGTGGTCTAGTGGTCTAGGTTGAGCTTGATCATGGGGTGGAAATTGCTGAAATCTCGGTGGAATTCTCCAAGGGTTTCCTTTTCATGGGTTCAGATAATGAAGATGTCATTAGTGTGGCTAGTGTAAGTAGAGAAGTGGTACTTGGGAACAAGACCTGAGGCAGCTTTGTTCTAAGTCAGCCATAAAAATCTTGGTATATTGTGGGGCCATATGGATACTCATAGCAATGCTGCTGACTTGAAGATAGATCATCTCTAAATCTGAAATGGTTGTGGGTGAGTATAAAGTCATAAAGTTCAGCTACAAGGTGTGATGTGATATCATCTGGGATAATGTTCCTGATGGCTTGCAATCATCTTTGTGTGGGATGTTTGTGTAATATGCTTCTACAGTCATTAGTTTTCATTTACTTATTTATTTTTCCCTCCCATACTGTAAGTTTTCCACTTTCCAGAATCTGAAGTGTGATTTTCTCCCAAGAATAGTCATGACATAAGTGTTTGTTAGTCTTTAAAAATGCCACAGGACTCCTTGTTTGTTTTACTATTTCTTTTGTTAATCTTTGTACATTGCAGATATTTGTAATAGAAATAATAAAAAGAGATCACTGTACACTTTGTTTTCTGTGTTGTAAGTGAAATCAATATATTTGAAAATATAGAAAATCATCCAAAATATTTATAATACATTTAAATGAGTATTCTGTTGCTTAATAGTGCAATTAAAACTGCAATTAATCATGACTATTTTTTTAAATCTAGTTAAGTTGTTTTGCATTAATCGCTTGAAGTAAATGCAATTGATTGACAAGCCTAACTGTCAGGTTTTCATTCTATTATGGAAAGTCTGTGGGTTAAAAATGGTATGGGGCAGAGGCCATTGTGTAACACAGAGAAAAAGGGAGAAATGGTCTAATGGAGGCAACTTCTTGGGCTAGCATTATGGGGTGTCCTTCCATCTCTAATACAAGCCTTGAGCCAAAGCTCCTCGAATTCAGTTGGGTCTGGTCCATACCACACAGATGTCTGAGTACAGCAAAGAGAAAATGGTCTTTTCCTCTCTTTCTTTTTCTTCAGCAATCAACTCAATAAATACTTAATATTGATCAAAAGTGTGGTTTATTTTATCATTGTTATTGTTGTTTAAAAATTTAATCCTATTTTGGGAGAATACTGGTTTAAGTGACATGATGAAAAGGTTTGTGAACTAGAATTAGGTTCACAGGCTTAAAATATAGTTGGGTAGGTTCTCAGAACCTCATACTTTCTGAAATTCATTAGTTCTGTGACCAAAAAACCTAAATGCTATAGAACCACTTCATAATTTGACCCTGTGATGTTTTTTAAAGCTGCCTGATATTTACAATACATATTATTTAGTAAAGGAAAACACACACAATAACCTCAGTTTATACATAATTTTGTCAAGAAACTTAATGGAAACCTCATGGGATATGATCCAAAGTTCACTGAAGTTAATTGGAATCTTTCCATTGACTTCAGTTGGATTTGGATCGAATCCATAGTCTGATGTACAGGATTACCCTCCAAAATGCTTCATACCATGAGGAAAAGAAACAAGCAAAGAGCCAAGCACCCATCAATCTCTGCGCTAGAATATCTCAAATTGATACCACAAATAAAAGGTCTAGCCAAAAACTTTTTTGCTAAAAGCTACATTAAACAGAACCAGATTTTCAAACCCATGTTCAAAATTTGCTCAATATTTCTAAAGGAATAGAATTTGCATACACGCAATGGGTAGTCAGTTCACCGATTACTTGATTTGTCTATGTATATTTAAAGAATGGGTGAAAAAATGTCACCTTAAAAAAATCACCCTGAAGACATAAGTCAGATGCAACTCTATACCCATTTATATGATGGAATAAACAAACTAGCCATGCATTGGTAAGGAATCCATGCAAATAAATGATAGATCCCAAAGTTCTAGAATATAGGCTTGAATGTGCTGAAGTTTTATGGTGATTAATAAAATACAGTGTTATGGCATAATAATTAAGGTATGGCCAGATTAAGCCTCTATGAGAGTCAACAGGCATGGTTCTACTCTCACCTTTTGTTTTACACTAATTTAATCCCTGGAATTCCATGGCATGGACCCAATTTACACCACGGAGCTGAGATTCCAGCCTTGCATCAAATTAATATTAGTGCCCTCTATAATGCAGCACTTTGATGTTAGAAATGAGACCACTATACATCTACAGCAGAGGTTAAAGTATAATTTGACAGGCCCTGGAACCCTCCTAAATTTTAGGGCCCCCTTCATGCACATCCAGGCCCCCTTCAGGCATGTCCGGGCTCCCTTCATGCACTCCAGCTACTGCCCCCACAAATGCCTGCCCCCCACCTG
This sequence comes from Podocnemis expansa, assembly GCA_007922195.1. Taxonomy (NCBI): domain Eukaryota; kingdom Metazoa; phylum Chordata; order Testudines; family Podocnemididae; genus Podocnemis; species Podocnemis expansa. The sequence goes on along the minus strand of ML682004.1, from coordinate 39,352,222 downwards.
AGCTACTGCCCCTGAAACACCTAGCCTCATGAGACCACTTTCCCCATGTCTTCCTCAGCCCCAATCCCCATTTCCTAAACTCCCTGCCCCCATGTCCCTATTCCAGCCCTCCACCCCCATCTTCACTTCACTCCCCTTCAACCAGCCAGCCCCCTCCACACCTCCCCAGCCCACCTCCCCTGAGCCCCTCCAACCCTTTCCATGACCCCCCACCTTGCTGCCAGCTTCTTCTGATCCCCAAAGATGCCCCAAACCCCCTCCCAGCTTCTCCTATTCCTCCAGACAGCCCAAGCTCCCCCACCAGCTTCTCCTGCTCCCCGAGACATCTCAAGTTCCCCACTGGCTTTTCTTGCTCCCCTGAGACTCCCCAAGCCCTTCCTAAACTCTCCAGTCCCACAGGTGTCCCCCGAACCCTTCCTTACCCCCCCACCAGCCCTGCCACCAGCTTTCCCCTCCACTGCAGCCTTTCCCTGCTGGGCCACTCACCTGTTCCCAAACCGCCCCCTGGGGCCCCCTTACCTGGCTGCCGTGTGGAGCAACTCTGGCACAGGCTGAGGCTCTGGCCCTGAGCATGCTCTGACTGAGCATGCTCAGAGGCTCTAAGCATGCTCAGTCAGAGCAGGATCAGGGCAGAAGTTTTAAAAACTCCCAGGCCCAGCTTGGGGCAGTTCCCTGCTGGCCGGAAGACTGTGTCTTCTGGCCGCAGCTACTGGCTGTGTGTGGCCACTTGAGCTGGCCTTGGAGGAATGTGCATTCCTCTAGTGTTAGGGGGCCTGGAATGCTGCTCCCCCTAAAAATAGAGGGTCCCAGAAAGCTGTTCTGGAGTTTTCTGGCTTACTTTAACCCCTCTGCAGAAATCTTCTTATAGGTCAGCAACCCAAAAGCTAAGAAGAGCCATTTTTAAAAATTCCTTCAGTAACCAAATGCCTTGAGAGCCACAATGGGTGTAGCCTCCTGGTGGGGTTGGAGAAAGCTGGGCCAGGGTGCCTGCTGCAGAGTCCCATGGTTGGGAAGGCCCTGCAACCAGAAACAGGCCCCTGCAGGGTCCTTCAGTGGTGGTGGGGAGCCTGGAGACAGGCCTGGGACACCTGCAAGGTCCCCTGGTGGCAGGGTGGGGTCCAGAGCTGCCAGGAGGGCAGCCAAAGATCTGCATGTGGCTCCAGAGCCACAAGTTGTAGACACCTGGCTTAGACCATCCTTTTTTTCTTTCTTGGTAGGTAAGACTTACTAGCAGCCAGATAGTTTTCTTTCTGCAATTTTTTAGATGCAGGGTAGTGTATCTAAATCCTTTCTATCATTGCTTAGTTCAGTTTTCAACTTAATGAGTTCCTAGCCCTTATTCTGACCTCTATGACAGTGGTGTAGGTCAGGAATAACTTCACTGGAGGTAAGCGCTACTACATTGTAACATTGGTTTCACAAGGGAACTCAAAGCTATTTTCTATTTGACAGTACTTACTTACCTTTGGCCATCTGAGACTGTCTCATAGAGACACTCCTAGGGCTCAAAAAAGTAAAACCAGAAATAATTTCAGCAAGGGAACACTGAGCTCTGAAAGGTAGAAGGAGAGATTTTCGAATATACGTACAAAGATTTAAGGCCACAAGTCAGTTTAAAAGAACTTGCATTCCTAAATCCCTTAGGAACTTTTGGAAGTTTCTTTCTGAATCATCTAATGGCATGGGAATAATAATCCTTAACCGTATTTTTATATTGCAATACCTGCTAGGTGCCCCACTCACGGACCAGGACCCGATAGCATTCAGTGTCTAACAAACAAAAGAGTAAGAAGACAGTCCCTGTACCAGATGCCTTAGCAGTATATATAATGTTGGGACAGACTACTGGGTAAGGGAGAATTGTTTATATTTCAACTGTGTTACTGAAGAACATGACTGGTCATTTTCTTCCTTTTGGGACTTGATGTCCTGCCAACTTAGGCTAGAGAATTCAGCAGGTAGCTCTGCCATGGCTCTCTTGGCACATTTCCCTCCCTGAATATGAATGTTTTGATTTTATTGTTGTGTTAATATGAGTCTAATTCCTTGAGACAAGATTTCTCATGGGCTGGTGGGGTTGTAAACACTGAATTGGTGCCAGATAACTTAAATATTGAAGCAAGCTGCTGCATGGTTTAAAAATGACATCATACAACAACATCATACACACGGAGCAGCTGCCAAACTGGGAAATTCGACTTCATTTTTGGCAGGCAAACAGAGTAAGGAGACAAAAGTGCAGAAATGAGCTTTTAAAGAATTCTCTAACCAGGAATGGACATGCGGCCAGTTTTGCATGGGGAATTAGGTTATAGAGTTTCCAATGTACTTGACCAAACCGTAAAGGAACCTCTAAAAAGCAAAAGCAGAACCATATCTGATAAGTCACACAAAATATATGAACTGCTCTGGAGGTAGATTGTACCCCATAGTGGAGTCTGTTTATGCAGTCAGTAAAGGCAGTGGAAATGGCCCTGTCAGCTACCTTATTGCCAGCTCCCCAGCTTGTTTACAGTTGATAGAACAGTTCTATGCCAGTCTCCTTTGCACCTCTGTCATAGAAGGTATGGTGGTACACTTCATGCCATGATGTGCTGGAATAATGGCCCAGAGAGGGCTGTTGCAAAGTGGCACAATGTAAATTTCAAGAGAGAAAACCCATGCTCCCTCTAAGCTGTGCGCGTGTGCATGCGCACACAGGTTGTGAAACCTGCACACACAAGAAAATAAAGTGTGCACAAAAAAAATTCAACAATGCTAATATTTTTATGCTATTTTAAGTAGGTAATTTCAAATAGCATGTTTAAAATAAGGTTTTGGAATTTATAAAATCATTTCCATCACCATATCAAAATAAAATTTAGATATTATTTGCATCATTCACATTTACTTCATTGCACTCACAGGTTTGACCACAACCACTGGCTTGCGCACAGATTTGGACACGGTTCCAAAAATTTGCACAGAAGAAATTTTTTTGTGCACACAGCCTATGAAAAGTTAGAGGAAACATTGGAGAAAACCCTCTTCTGGGCCAGAATGAGGAAGAGGTGTAGGTGGTTTATAGCCCATTTCTGCCTCCTCTCCCTATCCTTGTGCTCAGCACAAAAAACAGTCTGTCCCTTTGTTTTAAGAGAAGCAAGTTTTTTTATTACTGATGATGCATTCTTCATGCTTTGTTTTTCATGCTGAAAGGAAGCTCTTGAAACTCTGTGGATCAGTTGCTAGTGAAGAAGTGCTAAAGTAGGCAAATACAGGGTGTGGAAACTGGGCCTAGTTCATATGAATAAGAAAATCGAACTCCTGAGTTTCAGTATGTAGCAGATTCCCTCTGGTGCCCAGACTCTGTTTCCCTATTGGTAAAGTAAGGATGATGGTAACGTGCAGGGGTGTTCTGAGGACACTTATACAGGGCAGAGCACACCATCAGCAGTCAATACATAATAAACACTTGATTCTTGTCAAGTGCTTTCTTACTGTTCCTTTTTTTTTTTTTTATCATCACTGTATCAAATGTGAATGCACCTCCCTCCCCACACTAAAGGTATAATTGAATCAGGCCAGGCACCCATAGTTTCTTATTCCTGGGACCACTCTTTTTCCTACAGATTTGTCATCTGATTTTTCTGTTCGCCTCTTGGATTTCTTGAAATTATTGTGAGCTTTCTGAGGCTTGGAGCATGTGACATTCTCCACTTTTTGAGGAACCTCGCACAGTGCTGGAGGGCTGTAAAGTTAATACCCTAAGTGCTAAATAATATGAGGTGCTGATCATTAAGGGCCAGATCATGCCTTTAGTCAGAACCTTTGGCAAGGGATGCTGTATATATGCATTGCCCCAAAGGCACCACTGGGAAGCATTGTACCACAGCAACCTACTCAGTTTCTCTGGGAACTGTAATTTATGACAGCTGTTTTAGAGCGCAGTATTCGCCTACTGTGCAAACACCCAGTGCCAGTGGTTGGCACAGGTGTGTGTGAGAGAGAGAGCATCTGGTATGTGGCCTCATTAGCTCTTCCCTTCAACTGCAGATAGAAAAGTATGTGTGTGTGTGTCTCTCTATGTGTGTGTTCAGGAGGAGGCAAAAACTATTCTGTTTGCGACAGTCTAGTGCCAATTTAAATACAAAACAAAACTGGTGGTTCTAAGTAGGATTTTGCATTAAAGAAGGAAAAGAGGAGGAGGATGACATTTAAACAGTCCAGATGCTCCATTTACAGCAGATCAGTGATTAAGGAGTGAATTGTCAGGGTTTAACTAGTCAGGATTTTCAAAATGGTGTAGGTTGTTGGATTTGTGCTGAGATAGCATAAGCAGCAAGCCACTCGATTCTGAAAGAAATTAATAATCTTTGACTCAAAATTTCCTCCCTGACTGAGACTAAGCAGAAATGTGTTTTGAAGACAGCAATCCCCAAAGAGGCCTACTAAGATGCCTGGAACTCTCATGTCAATTACAGTTTCTACATTCAGCACTAAACATCCTTGATGCATCTCTTCACGATGAATTTTGCAGTAGTCTCAAAGGCATTTTTACAGGTTCATTTTTTGGTGAAAACTTCAAGTTTCTTCAGATACAAAGTTGTGCCCACTGGAAATACAATGCTGACGTACAATGAAAAGAGAACAGAGGCAGGACAGCCCTGATGAGGGGGAAGGAGAAAATGAAAAAATGCTTCTTTCTAAGCAAACCATATAATCCAAATAAGCTCCACTAAACACGAAATTGTTAGAGGCTTGAAGAGCCATCAGAAGTTTGGGCAGTAGCAAACCCACCACATGCTATTATAAACACGCAACAGTACTGAAGTATTACATTAACAGATCTCTAGGTGTAAGATCACCAGGGGTTAAAGAATGCCGTGGAAAGCAGTTCTAGTGGCCCACATATCTGGTGGGCCAGAGTTCTGGGGCCAGAACCCAGAATCTGGAAAAATTGGGCCAAAAATATGCATGAAGGGGGCCTGGACAACACAGGAAGGGGGCCCAGAGATTAGGAAGGTTCCAGAGTCCCTCAAATAATACTTTAACCACTGAAGTTCACTAAAGACTGGTGTCAGCAAAGAGTGACCTCATTTCATTGTACAAAAGAGAGGTGCCAGGAATATTCAGCTGACCCAGCTTCTGGCTGGCTGACTACTCACAGGTGCTTTATTATAACACAACCCAATCTCTCCTGCAAATCGTCTTGGATTAAGTATCACTAGTCTACTTTACTGTTTCTATGTGCTAATGACCTTCAATTAAACCTACTGCAAAGTTTGCCACTCGTTCTGTGAATTTGAGCAACTTTGGATATATTAACAAAGAAACAATTGTACTAAACTGACGCTGTAAACCCTTGCTCTTGCAAGGGGTCCCAGTAAAGTTAGTGGACCAGGTAATCAGTTCCTAGAGATTGATGAGCTCTGTTGTAGTCCATGAAGCTATGCCAAAGTCCACTAGTTAAAGATTTGGCTTAACAGGGCTAGTCATTAGATTATAGACTGCATATCTTTAAGGATTTGTGGAAATGGCCTCTGTGGGAATACAATTTACCTCACAACTGTTCATTTATCTGTGCTGACCTAACCTTGATGCCTGTCTGCAATTCTAATTAGGATCTGTTGGCAGGGAGAAAAGCTCTCCCCTTTTATCCTCTATTGTGATGCCCTGTCAAAGTCATTCCATGATTCATTGCACATACCATTAGGGAAGGTATACCCAAATACATGTGGTCATCTGACAAGGTCACCATGATGAAGCAAGTAATGGTGCGGTACAGTTACTATGGGCTAGATCAGGAGTGGCCAAACCTACGGAACTCAAGAGCTATACAAATTGGTTATTAAACCTTCGAGAGCCACACTGAGGCATAGAGTCATATACTTTTACCTACTCCAGAATTACTAAATTTAAAATTCATTGCACCCTTTAATTTTATCATAAAAAGAGGGCAAATATTGATCCCCCTAATGTCAGATTCTAATAATTTCTTAAGGTTACCATGAAAATTAGGCCTATACAGTAAAAACTTAGCTGTTGCTCGATGTAGAAGACTGCAGGCTAGTTGAGAGTTTTTTAAATCTCTGACTATGCCGGGTTTCTCCCCGCCATCCCCGACCATGCCACACTTCTCCTTGCCATCCCTGACCATGCCATGGCTTCTCCCTACCTTCCCAACCCCCTCCTGAACTTCTAGGTTGAGGCTGCTTTCCTAAATTGATTTGCTGATGTTTTATTCCGGGAGCCACACTTTTCCATTCAGCAGCCACATGTTTGGCCATGCCTGGGCTAGATTCACACAGGTACTTAGGTGCCCACAACCCCAAATAAAGTGCCTAAATCTGGGATTTTGGAGCCTAGATTTGAGGCCTAGGTTCCACTATGGTCCACAAAATTCCTGCTGACCCCTGCAGGTGCTTAAACTCACTCAGTGCCTATGTTTTCAGGGTAGAATTTCTCTGAGCATGTAAATTTCTGTCTCTGAGCATGCATCTTCCTGCCTCATTCTGGGTCTCTGGATTCCTGTCTTCGGCTCAAGTCCCAGATTGAGTCATGAACCACAGAAGATAGTTGGTCACCATCTAATCTGTATGTGGGGACTGATTGGCCAGGTGTGCTCAAAGGTCACTTACAGGATTGAGTTCCCTATAAAATCTGGCTGCTGAACAAGGAAGAGTTGTTGGTGATGACAACCTTACAATGTTTTGCCAAGTAGTTAGAGCACTCAGCTGAGATGTGGGAGACCTAGGTCTATTCCCTCCCCTGCCAGAGGGTGAGACAGCATTTGAACAGGCTCCTTCATGTTGTTCCACTGTGCATCAATAATGGAAGTCATGGTGTGAGAGAGAGAGGCTATGATTCTGCAGTGTGGCTGGTAGTGACAACCCAGGGTCTGGTCTCCCTGAGTGAATCCCTCTTTCATTATTCAAGCAAAGTGTAACCGCTTCATCAGGAAAGACTGAGGGGTTGTCCTGTCTCTCCAGTCCAGTAAAAATATCCTGTAATTTTGTGATTAGCACACTCTCCAGAAAGGTGGGAGACCCCATCCCTTTTCCTCTTCAGGCAGAGGGAGAGATAACTCAGGCCTTCCACATCTCTGGAGGTTGCTCTAACCACTGAGTTAAAAGTCTATAAGGTGGGCACAGCACCCCATCTCCTCCTCCAGCCATTTTGCATGGAGCAAGATTGGCACCTGGCTCATTCTCACAAGAGACAACTTAAGACACCTGACTCTAGTCATGTTTCCTGTCATGCTGGCAGAGCTAGGTGCAGCCTGGATTTAGGCTCCCATCTCCAGCAGATGGGTTTGGATAGAACTCACTTGTGTCATCAGTGTCTCACACTGGCTAAATGAGGTGGCTCCTCGCCTTGTGCTGGCTTTTGTGAATCACATTCTAAAGCAAGCAGTTCTCAACCACTGTGTTATGACACAAAAGTGCATTACTGCAAAGTGGCTGAGTGTGTGACGTGAAATCAGCCTGCTGCCAACAGCCAGAGGAGAGCTGCAGCAATGGGTTGATTGTATGCCACAGGCCCTTTAAGAGCTGAAGCAGCAGATCTCTGTAACAGCTGTCATGGAATCAGCTGTTTGATAAAATCGAGGGCTGCCGATCAAGCCTCCCAATGCTGAGATTTCAGAGGGAGATTTCTTTGGCAGTGGAAGCTACTAAGGCTTGACCTGCCACTGGAACTATGGCAGCGGGTGGAGCAGCAGCAGCATGGTGTATCACACACAACTGGGAGCTGTCCCGGCTGTGTCATGATGGTGAAGGGATTGAGAATCCCTGGTTTAAGGTGCCTCTCTCTCCCTATTCAGGTATAGAGAGCCCAGTGCCTGGCTCAGGCTCTGTCCGTAGCTAACTAGGCTTTGTGCATCACAGTGCTGTTCTTGTGATTTTTCTAGAGCCCTAAAAGTTAGGCATTGCATTGCTCTGCGTCACATTGCTTAAGTTCCTTTGTGAAACTAGCCCTAAAATTTTCTCTCTCTGTGTTAGTTCTAGATTGTCATTAAGCATCATAGGCCAGATTATGATCTTGGCTGACTTCAGTGGAATTACTCTGGAGTTATCACTGTGGTGTAACAGATCAGAAATCTCGCCATAAACCCCTGTGGCATAGTTACTCCTCTCTGGATGTTGAGGGTGGGGGGGGGGAGACAGAAATATATGTTACTGTGGGAAAATATAAAAGAAAAACTATTTGCAACATCGAGCATCCCAAGATAATTTCAAAATGAAAACGACTGACTTCCCACTCATTAGATTCTTTTTAGCTTATGAGCAGAGACATGGTGAGTGAAGTAAGCTGGTATTTATAACTGCTGTGACCACTGTGTAATCTTTAATGCTTCAGTTAGGAGGTTGGAAGCATCATGGTTGCAGCCAGACTTCATAAGTCACACATCTGTTTAAATGTTCCTGTTTTACACTGAAAATGTAAATATTACAGAAAGAACATAAATATTAGCACATAGAAATGCATCACATTGTGTTAACAAGCACTTTGTCTAACAGACTTTGCATAGCACGTGCTTGCCTTTTCACCCTGCTGGAATAATAACAGTGCATCATGATGACTCATTCCAGACCTTTTATTTTGTCAGTTTCATTATCAGTGATGGTCATATAAATCACAGATGGAACAGCCCTACTAGATCATCACATGTGTTCCCCTGCAGGATGTTCTCTAATGTTTTTAATTATTACTAACACAGAAACTGGTTGAAAGGGCTAGTGATATAAGGGAATAAGGGCTCCTGCGTTTTGTGGTTCTGTCATTATATCACTGTCTGACAATGGGCAAATCACTTATGGCTCTCCTCTCCTAGCTGTAATGGTGTAGCTCCACGGCCTTCCATGAATGGCACTGTGCTGATTTGCAGGGGCGGCCCAACCATATAAGTGAACAAGGAGTTACTTAGGGCACCAGGTATGCCAAATTAAATGGAAGTGAATTTTTTTTCACTATTTAAAAGGTATATTAATATGTTCTTCTGTTATAAATGACAGTATTGCACTCTCATGGGGGTGAAAAGTCATAGTTTGCTTAGGGCACCAAAACCCTTGGGTCAGCCCTGCTTTGTGTCAGCTGATGACCTGGCCTGTAGCCTCTGCCGTGTACGAGTCTAATACTGCTTAGCTGCCTGGCAGTGATATCGTGAGACTTAATTCACATTTACAAATTGCTCGAGATCATTAGCAGAAAGGTGCTAAGTACAAACAAGTGCAAATTATTTACCATCTGTCCTGTGCTACACCTGCCAACTTTTTTTTTCTTTTTTTTTTCCCCTGATGGAAATGATCATTTCATCTGATCAAGGAAACGATTCCAGTCCTTTGCAGCTTCCTTCTTGACCCCCTTTCCTTCCTATTGTTTTATTCTGCCTTTTTGGCCTTACCACACAGATACTGCCTATCATAGTGGATTTGTGTAGAAATTTGTCACTGCTGACAAAACGAGCAAAAATGCACATGGAAATCTGTCATGTAGCTCCAAATTTCTGCATTCAAAGCAAAAATGGCAAAATTGTGAATCTGAGGGAGCAAATTTACAAAAATTAGTCACTTGGGGTATCCAAGGTTGGACCTGGTAAGAAACCAGGAGCTATGAAAGGATCTGCGTTGTCTTTCTGCGTGAAATTCACATGCCACCTCTAAAATTATCCATCAGCCCAATTGCTTTTTTCTAGTGGACATGACTCAGGCTCCAAAAGAACTCGATTTTTCCTCATTTAAAATTTCGTATCTTAGTGCTGCACCACTGAGTGATCAGCTTTCCAGCTTTAGATGTCTGTTCATAGTCTTTTATATGAATGCGCTCTCTCTCTCTCTCTCTTAACTTATTAGCAGACTAAATGAACAGCTGTGGAGACTGAAGTCCTTCTTTACAAGCTTTCATACCTATCTCAGTAACCTCTCTCAGTCCTGACTTGGAAGGACCATCTATGGGGTTCAAAAGTTGTTGAGTCTCCCTTGGACATTTCAGCCTTTTGACTTTTGTATTACAATGGCCACCAGGCGTGCCAGTTACGAAGAGTTGAACTGTGGCCATTAATTCTCCATTACATGTTGGCTCCCAGTAATCAGCTAGGAACAATTTTCATTCCCTATTGTGGCCTAATAGTGTAAGCTTGAAAGCGAAGAGAAGTAGGTTCAATACAAAGATCTTACCTCACCCACGTGGCCCCTCTACCTTCAAGCAGACATTCTTGACTTTATGAGTCATGCCACTGGAACTCCAAAGCCTGCCTCTGCCTTTCTGTTCAGGATCCCATTCTTTCTACCAGGTAGAAAGGAGGTTGTTACTCTGCTGGCCAGGTAGAGGATGATACAGAATGCATTTCAACTTCCAGTCCTTCCAGAAACAGAGCTGCATGTGAGCATTCTTGTGAACAATGAGCAATGCAATATCACACAAGCCATCTGACTTTTAGAACTTTTCCTGATGAAAGCCTCAAAGGGAGAAAGGGATGAATTTCTGCCAGGAACTACGGAGCAGCTGTTATGATGGAGTTGGCCCTAAATATGCAGAAAGCTTCATCAAGGCCAAAAGGTGGCTTTAGCTCTCCTCTGATGCCTGTATGGCTAGTGAGCCAGGGAGAGAGCGTAGGGACCTGACAACGTAGGTAGTGACACAGTGAAATGATCTTGTTAGAAGTATGACTAGAATTATTGTAAACTGTTTTGAGACTGCTGGAGGGGAGGCCACACAGGATTAGCAGCAGCTCAGCTAGGAAGGTGAAGAGCTTACCTTCAAACATGGCATTTCTCATGTCCTGCATTTGCTGACAGGCTGTCAGAATGACAGGTTGGTCAGGCACAATGTGTTCTCAGGTTGAAGTACCTGCTATCACTATAACTGCTCTGACACAGGGCTTGTGAGTAAAACACTATCTTACCCCCACAGGCCAGGAATAGGTACTGGGGAACTGCCTGGGGTAGGAAGACAGGAGAACGCAGCAAGAAACACAGCCACACTGGGCTAGTTAATAAGAACAGCTGCTGCTTATTTTATTTTCTGCCATATTGCTAACAATGTCACCAGTTACTTTTGGTTTTAAAGTGGATTCATTTTCTAAGAAGACTTTATTTTGCTCAAGAAATCAATAGGGAAAGTCATGACTTTAACAGCCTTATTTCTGTAGATTTTTGTGAGGTGTGCAGCAGGGAGTATGAGTGTGTGGAAGTCCAAGCACTGTGTAGAATCAAACTCACCCCCCTTCCTGGGCTTCTCTTCACAATAAAAATAATAATATAACTTAACCTTCAACTGAAGGCTTCTCCTTAGGCGTGGCTGGTCTTGGGTTCCTCTTTTTTTTCCACTTAGGAATGCTCAGCCCACTCCCTAGGTCATCTCTCCCTAAAATGCCCTTTTCTCTTCTGTCATTTCTGTGTGGAGTAAAGAATCACGTGCCTTGGTGAGTCAGTAAAATGTCTTTAACCTTTCCTGAGTGGGTCCAACCGCTGCTACCAGGAAGAGGTGTTTCAGGCAAACGTCCAGTCTCTTATTGCTATTGGTAAGATGGTGTAGTGTACACATAGTAGTTGAAATAAAAGTGTGTAAGAAATACCATACCACATGCTTCTGAATGTAAGACAATCACTAACTATGGTGCCAGTGGCTAGTGGCTAGGGAGTGAGATGAACACTCAGGAGGCCTCATCTCAATTCATTCAGCCACAGACCTCCTGTATAAGACTAGACAAGTCACTTAACTACTCCATGTATAAAATGAAGACAGTCCTTCCTGCCCTCACACGAGTGCCATGAGGAGAAAATTTTGTTATTGTTTGTGAGGTGCTATCAGGACAAGGGCAGTACAACTACCTAGATAAATTGAACTTCCTGGGGTTAGAATGAAACTTCCTTCTCCACAGTTTATTATTATATAATTGTTCAGGACTTAACACATTCCTTGCCATGCTCTGAGGCATTCAGTACTGGCTGCTGTCAAAGATAGGGTATTTGATTAGGGCCTGATCCAAAATGGCCATTTCTATGTTCCCTGGGTATTCTCCAGCCTCACTCAGGAATTTTGCCTCTCTCTTGTTGCTTCCCTGTCGTCTCCTTCTGTCTGTCCCACCTATAGCATTACAATGATTGGGTAAAGTCTTCTCTTCTCTAGCCACAGCTTTCCTGCATCTCTTCACTCCACTGATTCTCCATCTCATACCAAGTGCCCTCTTTAGTCAGATTTTGCACTCCTTTGTCTATGCATCTTCATTTTTAGCTCCTTCTATTATTACTTTTACGTTGCTGTTATTTTTGTTTCCACCCTGAAATGCCTCTACAGTAGAGATGGGCTCAAACAAGAAGACTGGGTCCAAACTCCCCCTTGTACTTTGGGAATGTTTTGATTTGAATCTGGGCTCAGATCTGAATTTTACAAACTAGACACATCTTAATTTTATCCTATTGTGTTTTCCATGATTCTTGCTATATACTAGTGAGACAGAAGTGTGCATTTGCATATAGTTTTAATTGAAGACAATAAAGATGGCAGAATTATATGAGAAGGTTGATTTCAAATAAACGTTAAAAATAAGTCTTATATTGACCTTATGTATATGTGACTTCTTGTATGACACTCTTGAAGACAACATAGCCAGGTTACTTGGAAATAATAATGTGAAACCATGTATCAGACTATGGCATTCACGTGTTTTATTTTACTGTTTGTTTATAGTGCTTTCATGTACCATTTAATAATTTTGCTTGACTGGTGTGGTCCCACTTGTCAATAGAATTGCTTTATGGTAAATGAAGACAGGCGTGTATATGTCAAATTATTTGATGGTGTGCATCACATGTAATTTCAGGATGGGGTTTTCAAAAGCACTCAGGCACAGCCTAACTCTGCTCCAGTTAAATCAATGATGGAAACCCCATGCCCTTCAAAGGGAGAAAAATTAGACCAAGAGTGAGTGCCTTTGAAAATCCCATTCTTAAAATACATCAAAAGAAACAGAGGTAAAGACTGTCACTTCTAATTGACATTTTCTTAAGATTTTCATGATGACTAAAACAGGACTGTCCACAAGAGATTATTTTCAGGATCTCCCCTTTTGAGAATTGCCCACCTTAGCCTTAATAGGAGGGGTTGTTTGTTTGTTTGTTTGTCTGTCTGTACTTGGTGTGACAAGGCCGCCACACCCCACACTAGCACAGCCCTTGCTGGGCTATACAAGGGGGAAGCCCCGCCCCTAGAGCCCTGCCGGGCATGCTCCAGCGCCTGTGGGTGGATAAAAGGCTGCAGCTCAGCTTAGTCTAGGCTGGCTAGTGAAGGGGAAGGACGTCTCCAGCGCCAGGACTCTACTCGCCGAGCCAGCGGACGCTGACCTCCGAGGATAGGCCCAAGGAGTCTGCGTGATCTGAGGGAAGGGGTACACCAGAGGATTGTGACCCAGGAGAAGCTACACCTTGATGCAGGATGAGGCTTCCCAACCAGCCCCCACGTAGGAAGCAGCTCAGGGGCTCTGATAGGGGAAACCGGGGAGAGGGGTGCCAAATCAGCGTGTTTCAGCCTGGATCCCCGCTGATTGGGTGACATACCCCTACGACCCTAGGGCCCTGGGCTGGGGCTCAGAGGAGTGGGAGGGCCTGAGCCCCCCTACCTGGGGTCCCACACCCCTGCAGAGGGACTTGTTGTGTTTGGACTGTGGCTGGTAGGCCACGTTGCCCTGCCCTGAGGGCCGCAGAGAGACTGCTTATTGATATACTGTGGCTACTAGGCTGTGCTGTGCTGCCCCACTCAGGGGATATATAGAGACTGCTTATTGATGTACTGTGGCTACTAGGCCGTGCTGCCCCGCTCGGGGGATAGACAGGGACTGCTTGCTTGTGGGCTGTGACCACCAGGCCACCCCGCCCCATCCTGGGGGTGGTCCAGGGGCATTAGAACACTGTGACACTTGGCCACACAAATTGTTATTTCATTGAAGTTATCCTTGGCTGCCCTGCCACATAACAACCTCAAAACTGGATTGCTGCCATACTGGTTGAGTGACTTTCATATCTGCTTTAGGCATTCTTCCATGATTTCATCTGATAAAACTGAAAAGCTACCATCTAATACATGGAACTACCTTGTCAGTTATTGAACAGTCAATACAAATAAAGTTCAACAACTGAGTCAAAGGTAAATTTTGCAGACATAAGTCAGTAAAGTGGGTAAGTGATAAATGGCATGTATTATAGCTTTCTGGAATCCTTTATTTCCACAGAGTGATGATAAAAGACAATCCAGGAATCTCCTCCCATCACCCCAAATTAATCAATATTTCAACTGAAACTTGGCAGAGATGTGGGTAAAGAAGAAAGTGGGTTTGGATTAGAGGGTTGGTTTCAAGTGAGCCTCAGGTTCTGTTATCACATGAATGTGCCAGCCCTTAAAAAATGGCCATGGTTTCCTAGTCACTTTTCAAACATGGAATAAAAAAAGGATAACTTGATCAAGTAAACTATTAACAATCCAGAGTTGAAGTAGATCCTGTCATACTCCTCAGGTGCATGTGGAAACCTGCACCTGACTTTAAGATATTCACTAACAAGAATTCTTTTAGAACCCACAGTAAAGCTACATTTTTGTGTTACAAGGAACCTTGGTTATCAAAACTGGGTTGAATTTTGTTTGACATTTTAAAGAAGACTGAATTTGTTTCCTTGATGATATATTTGAGATAAAACTACCTTTAGCATAAGAGTCACCACACTCCCACTGGCTCTTCTCTCTGGGTGAACCACTTCCCCTCCTCAGGCTAGCACAAGGATAGCTGCAAGTCAAATTTCAGCTAAGACCTAAAGTCCCCTGATACTGTCAGTCCTGGTGTACAAATATTTCTCATGATGACCAGTTATGACACTGTATGTTTTTGTAAGTCTCACATATATTTTGTAAAATATTTGTTATATACATTCCACCTGATTAAAGGCCCACTAAAACTTGTAGGAGGCTTTCCAATAGCTACAATGGGATTTGAATTATGCTCATAATGCTGTATTCGTTGCTGTTCTTACTTTATTTACCATACATATTAATTTTGGAAGTGCTTAGAAGCCGCAGCTAAGATCAAGGTCACATGTACAAACACACAGTAACAGATGGTCTATCTCAAAAATTGACCAACTAAATAGACAAGAGAGGAATATTATAATCTTTTGTTTAAGGGGAAGGGAGGATCAGAGAGACTAAAGGTGAAATCCTAGTTTAGGCACCTAGAGACCTTTTATCACTGTGAAAACTTAGATGCCAAATGAGTTTAGGGGCCTACAGCGTTTGTCAGAAGTCTTGTGGATCACAGCAGAGTCAAACTGGGGACTTTAACACCTAAACCTGAGACTTAGGTGCCTGGGTCTGGCATTTAGGCACCAAAGTAACTTTGTGGATCTGGGCCAAAGTGACTTCCTCAGCAGGGCCAGCTCAATGGGCTGTGGCACCCCGAGCTGGCTTTTTGTTTCACGCCCCCTCCAGCCGGCCCAGGGGCACAGCAGGCCAGCCCAGAGGCAGGGCTCCTCTCTCCGACTCATCCTATGGTCTGGCTGTTCCTCCCTAAGGGTGGGGAGGGCCAGACCAAAGGCAGGATGGGGCGAGAAGGCAGAGCCCACCCCATGAGCTGGCCTGCTCTGCCCCTGGGGGCAGAGTGGCTGCCCCACCCTTGCATGGCACCACAGCCGCCCCTAAGCCCCTGCCTTATTTGCTCATGGGATGAGCCAGCCCTGTTGCCCAGTGTCACACGGACTTGAGACTTGGATGCAGATCTCCTGAGTCCCATTTTAGTTGCTTAACCCCAAGAGCATCCTTCCTCTCCAGAAATGTCTTTCATCTCCATGTTCAACAACAGGATACCTGATTGGGTAATCACATCCTGAACTGATACCATTTAACAGAAGTTGTTCGTATGAGGCTTGTCAAAAAGAAATGGAGGAATATTAAAGACAACAGTTCAGGACAACTTTAATGTGGTTGAGGAGTTAGCTATTACTGTTAGACAAATAAAGTGAGGAGGTAAGGGGAACTAAGAGTCCATTAACAAGAAGAAGTAGATGAGTTTGAAATCAGGGACTCTTCCTTATGGGCTATCTTTCCACTCACAGAATTGCTGATTGACTTCCTTTTCATGGCTTGCCCCACTCTTTGAATGACTGTTAAAGGGGTACGTGTGTGTGTCCACATACCCTCCCACTCAAGAAGCCTGGAACCCCTTGTGTTCTTCTTCCCATGATGCCTGGTTTCCACTGGAAATTCATTAAAATCCAACAGTCCTTCAAAAAGGTCCAATTTTGATTAATTGAAAATTTCTAATAAAATACATTGTTTTAAGCTAGGCCCATTCAAAATTGTAATAAAGCTAAATGCAACTTACACTTCCAGGAACAGGGAATCCTGCTCATGAGTACAGAATGTGGGACTGCATCCTAGAAAGCAGTGACTCTGAAAAGGATTTAGGAGTCATAGTGGGCAAACAACTAAACATAAGCTCCTAGTCTGATGCTATAGCAAAAAAGGCTTTTGTAGTCCTTGGACATATAAACAGGGAATAAGTGAGAAGGAATGAGAAGTTGACTTTCTCTCTGTATATGGCATTGGTCAGACTGATACTGGATATTGGTTATAAAGTTCTGGTGTCCACATTTGAAAGAGCACATTGAAAAATGGGAGTGAGTGCACAAAAAAAGTGGGAAAAAAATAAATAAAGGGGGTGGGGTGGAGGGGCGGGTGCTGGCAAAATGTTTTACAATGGATCACTTAGACCAGTGTTTCTCAATTGGTGATCTGTCGACAGAGTGAATACGTGAATATGGACCACTCCTCATCAGAGCTGGGAGGGAAGAAGGAGCAACAAGGTGAGCTGATGAGTGCCTGGGAGATTTAAAATGCTCTAGCTGCAGGAAAATGTCCAGGTGTGCATCAGTGTCTTCCACGACCTTGCTCCTTTGCAAATGCGGCATTTTAAATTTCCTGCCACTGTTACTACCAACATTAAAATGGCTTGGACATAACTTCCATAGTCAGACTTTCTTGGATGAACTTTAGTCCAAGAATAGATGAACTTTGAACAAACATGGGGGCTCAAAATTCCTATTAAAACTTCAGTAACATTTTCAGTGTTAAATTCTGTGCATGATCATTCTGTATCTATTTTTTAGAAATAAATGAATGTTGTATTTGTAAAATTGTATTTAATTTGATTTCCTGAATTGTTTTTTCAGGAATGCGTAGTATGCAGTTATTATGAACATTCCAGTTGGTATATACTGGGTTTTTTCCAAGAAAGATTCCGTATAAAGTAATTTATACCTTTAGGTGTTCAGTGTAAAGGAATTTATACTTTTAGGTGTTCCCCAGTCTGCTAAAAGTTGATAAACACTGACTTAGACTACATCTACACTGCAAGTTAGTGGAGTAATTCCGAGTTCATATAAAGATACTGGTTCTAGCTCTCATCTGAGCTAGCGTACTAAAATAGCAGTGTAACCTCAACACAGGGGACAGCAATCGTGACATGTCTTGGCAACCCCAAGTATCTACCCATGGTGGTCATGTGGTTTGTACTTGGCAGACCTAGCTATGGTGCCATGGCTGCCCATGCTTCTGCAGCTACATTCCTATTTTTAGCATCCTTGTTCAGATGAGAGTTGGCATGAGAGTGTCTACATGAGCTGGGGCTCACACTTTTAGCTTGCAATGTAGACATAGCTTGAAAGACCTCAATATGTTTGTTTAGCATATCTAAAAAAAAAAAAAAGTGGGAGGTGACTTGAGTTTAGTGTCTAATTTATGGGGAGAAAATACTGGGTTATTAAAGTGTCTTTAATCTGGCTGCAAAACATATTATGAGAACCAATGACTAGTAGATGAAGCCAGACAAATTCAAAGTAGAAATTACGCACTGTTTTTGTTTTTAACAGTAAGGGTAATTAACTAATGAAACAGACTAGTAAGGTAATTTATGGATTCTCCACCTCTTGATGTCTTCAAATCAAGACTATATATCTTTTTGGAAAATGTACTTCAACCAAACACAGATTATGATTTAATCAATCCAGGGGTAACTGGTCGAAAATTAACAGCCTGTGACATATAGGAAGTCAGACCAGATGATCTAATAGTCTATTCTGGCCTTAATCTCAGTTAATCTAGTCATGTGATCATGAATGGGAGGGAAGACAGCCAAACAGACAGTCTTCTACTGTGATGTGATATTTAGTATGACTGTGCTTGATAACAAATAAAACAGAGAATGGAATGATATAAAATATTAGCCTATGATATGTGTGAATATAAAGTCACATTTTCATAAGCACCCAAATGACTTATGAACCTAAATCTTTTTGCAAGTCAATGGGACTTAGACTCCTAAGGGAGTTGGGCACTTCTGAAAATTTTACACATTATGACCAAAAGCTGTGTTCTCATTCTCATTTACTTCCCAATTTTGTGCATAAAGGAGACATTTTTTAAGCAATATGGCTGTGTACACACAAGGCTTTTATTTTGAAACAACTACTGTTGTTTCAAAATAAAACTTGACAGGTCCAGACAATGTTTCCTTGTTTCAAAATAAGGAGCTCCCTTATTTCAAAATAAGGAAAATCATTTGATACAATAAAACCTAGTTTTGTATCCAAATGAGGGTTATTTCAAAACTGTGGTTTCAAAATAACCCCATCTGGCTGTGTGATATTGATATGAAACACATATTGATATAAGGCTGGACTTACTTCCCAGGGTGCCATGCACCCGGGGAGGATGTCCAATCCCACCTCCCCCCCCGCCCCACCAGCACCCTGGCCAGGGAGCTGATCAGCACCAGATAACTTATTTTGAAATAACACTTTATGTGTGGACATAGCCTATGTGTATGTTAACACTAAAAGTACATCACGTGCTTATCACTTGCATTCTTTTGTGTAATCATATGATGCATGAAGAAAAACAGCCCTTCACTTTTAGTGTTCAGCCTCCACAGTGAGCCTGAGCAAAAAGCTAAACAGCAACAAGTATGGGTGATTTAGCCACCAAGACCTTGGGATTCATAAGTACACTGAGACCAAGGACATGAGGAAGATGGTTCAGTTTCTGGGACAAGGACGTAGATGGTACTTTTCTGTGTCTCTTCGTGATCTTCCAATGAGTGTTCATGCTGCCTCATAGAAAGGTCAATCAATCAATCTGCATATTTATAGGGCACTCTTCATAAGAAGTGCCTCTGAGCAGTTCCCAGAAATACAGATGCTCCACTGAAATATTTAAAAACAAAATAGTTGTGTGTGCTCAGGGAAGAGACAATGCAAAAATTTAGGGTTTAGGGGTTAGGCCTTATGGTGACCAATAGAACGTGTGTGCTGGAAGATCATTCTGCAAATGCAGCTAGGCCCTCTGTGGGCTGGAAATAACAGCTGAGACCTTTCTTTGTAACCACTTTCTTTGTAACAACAGTGCAACATACACTTACGGTTGTATCAACTCAGCCGAATATACGGGGAGTCAGCCACTGAAGATTTAAAAGTGATAATAGGCATCTAGGCAGATAAACTGAAGCACCAGTATAGTATGTGGAAGAAACATTTGTGTGGCTATTAATCCATAGAGCTGCACTGGGGTTGAGCTTTAACCAAAGCAAAGCACCATCTGGTAATTCAGCCAACAAAAAATTAGAAATCAGTTCTAGTTATAAGAAAAAGAGGAACTAACATACAGAAAGAAAACAGTGATTCCAAGATGGAAGACACATAATTAGCCACAGAGTGAATGTATTTCTCTTAAGGGCACATTAAAGTCTGTGATCATTCACACAGATCTTTGACAGGACTAGAAGATAATAACTGAACAATATGTAATCTTAGTAGAGAGCTGGAGAATAAACACCGTGCTCAATCAACCATGGCAGTCTTTGTCTGAATTCCATTTCTGGTAATTGCTAGTCAGCCAAGACTGAACTCCAAACAAACAAAGAAGTGGGACCTGGCTTGAATCAGGAATAAGGTATTAGACAGAAGAGCTGCCATGTGAACTATTATTAGAAGAGCAGGTAACAGAAATGTGCTGAAAAGCATAAAATCAAGACCTGTAGGATCTCAACATGTGCTAATTCAAGGAACAAGCATTTCCAATTATAGTAAGTTAGCAATCTAATAAACCAGAAAAGAACTCTCCTATCTAATCATTTTGTCGGAGCTGATTCCACACTCAGACCAATATGAATTATGGGTAACTCCACTGAAGTCAGAGGGGTTACACTACAACATAGTGTGCCTATGAATGCAGTATTGAGCAGATCCAGTTGTTCACACTTGCCTTATCATCCAGATTCCATGTTCCAGTTTGTAGTAGATGACAGAGAAATCTAGTACAAGAATGACTGCAATATTTAACAAAGGTGAGAAGTGAGTAACAAGCAAATTAAGGCAGATTCTGATCATGGTATGATGCAGGACCCAAAGCTCTTGTACAGTAATGCAGTGGTAGGCGATCCTGGATTTCAGTGGGTGGAGTTCATAGAAATGGCATTGTTTCTCTTTGGTGACATCCTTTTCTGCCAGCCAGGTGAGCTTCTGCAAGGTAAATGTGGTTACCTCTAAATACCATATCTTGCATCATTCTAAATTAAATCTTACATCACTGATATTTTCCCCAATTGTCTAAATTTTCTAATTAGTGTTATTTGCAAATTTGGTCAATGGACATGTCACTCCTTGAAGGCCACATTTTAAAAATTTCATTGATATTATAACTTACTAGATTAAAGAAAGGAACATACAAGTAAATTTTAGGATTTTAATATGTAACTGGGCCCAGTAATGGCCACTGTTCAACAGCTCTTGCGTTGTGTCCAGCCTGGACCCTCATCACACCTAATCAAGCAGTCTCTCCTAAACCAAAATTGTTCTATCATCCTTAATTAACTGTGAGGTACAGCTGAGGACCCTGACTAAATTCCTTTTGGCCTTTGTTTACGTTAACTTTTTTCCCTTAACTTTTCCCACCATTTCCAAAGGGATTAGCATGGTAGTCTGTATACAGCAAAATGAAGAGTCCCATGGCACCTTAGACTAACAAATTTCTTCAGGTGTAAGCTTTTGTGGGCTGCAGTCTCATCTGATGAAGTGGGTTGGAGCCCACGAAAGCTTATGTCCGAAGAAATTTTAGTCTTTAAGGTGTCACAGGACTCTTGTTGTTTTCCCACCATTGTTTATCAGTGGTATATCTCCAGTGATGGTAACAACATTGAGAGAACTAGAGTAAACCGTTGGTCACCAGCATTTTAACTTTTTTTAAATTTACCCAGAGTGATTAAAATGCTAGTGACCAGTCTGCAACAGTGCTCTCAACCAGGAGCACTGCTGGCCTCAAAAAAGGGTCAGGGCCTGGGCTCTGCCCGCTATCCCACCCTGGGGCCCAATCTAGCCCCAGCTGTGCTGGCAAGTGGCAGGTGGCTCGGGCGGGTCTGATCCAGCCCCAGTCACTGCTGGCAAGCGGCCAGGAGCTGGGTCTGGAGCAGGGCCAGGGCAATGCAGGGCCCATGCCCTGTGGGCCTAGCATCAGCAACACCCATACTCTCAATATTGCTACCAAGAGTGGGAAATTATGGGAAGAAGCAGTTCAGAGAATCAAGACTTTTGAATTCCTTTCTTTTCAAGTCCCAGTTTGTAAAGCCTGGTCTATACTGGCTGTGGATGTTGGCAGCAGTTGAAGGGAGATACGTCAGCTATGTAAAATAACTTGCATATCTCTCTTTCAATGCCTAACACCTACTTGTCGTGTCTGCTCTACTGCTCTCCCTTCCACTCAGCACTACTTTTTTTTTCAAAAGGTGGGCTTACCAGGTTGACTTCACTATCAACTGAGCAGGTTTTCGAGGATCCACTCAATTGATCTGGAAAGATTGAACTTACATGGCATATTTGCCACCATCAGTGTAGACTTGGCCTAACAGAGTGCTTGGTGTTTTCTGACATGATGCACTATAATAATGCCTATTGTTGATCAAAATTTTTCTCATTTACCTCTAGCTGTTTTCAAATCAGTTCTATTATTTTAGCCTGTTATTGAATGTAGACCAAATGATTAATTATTTATCCTCTAACTATATAGTCTCCCCTCTTGTCTTCTGGTATGTCACTTAATGAGTTTTCAAAAATGGCCCTAGATGTTGCTTTCATTGCGTAGGTGATTTTTTTTTCAGGACGTTTTCAGCTAGGATGCTTTATACTACTATATTGCTCTTCTAGAGTTGTGATCATTCAGTCATTCATTCATTCCCCTAATGTTGCCAGGCAACTAACATATTGCAAGTGCCAATGTCTTGGTTCACCTCACCAGATGCATTTACTTTTCATTATGAAGAAAATCCAGTGCTCATATGGGACATCCTTTCATCTAGAGCACAGTACAAATCCTCTGAGCATTTTTAATTCTGCAGCATATCTTCCAAGAACATGTTAAATCACAATATTTACTGACAGACATTCAGACATGCATGAGACTATGTACCAGCCTCCTTTAGATAAAACTCAATGGGGGTAATCAAAGTTGCTCCCCATGTTATTTAAATTAGCTACAAAGCAATTACCTTAAGTGGCAGAAAAAATATTCTATTTTAAAATACCCTGTTCAAATGAGATTTTAAGAGGTGGACTAATTACATGTAACTATATTAGTAATGGGTAAAACTTAATAAGATGCATCACTGGAGAAGTTCTACGAAGCAGAGATGCTTATCCTAAACGCCAGTTAGGATCCCCCATACTTGGCTTACAACAAGTTTTACTTATCATATTTTGACACTTCTTCGCTTTTTGGGCAGAATCAGGCAGCACACAGGCTCCTTGTGAAGATTCAAAATTTGGAAAAAGTTGAAAATTTTCAGAGTTTGGAAAAGATTTGGTCTGAGTTCTGGGTGAGAATTCAGTGGGGGTTGGGGGGAGCATGCCATATTTTTCCTTCACTAATTCTCCCATCCAACTATAAACAACAACAACAAAAAAGAACACATAGTTAACTTAGTTAAGGCTGTTCAAGTACAAACTCACCAACACAATAATTACAAATCTAGAAAATCACCAGCTCAGCCAACATTTATATTGACCCCAACCTCAGCACAGATACCTCACCACCCATCTTACCCAATTACACTAAAGGTATGTCTGCAAGTGTCTTTTATTTTGAAATAACACTGGTTATTTTGAAATAAAAGAGATTAGGTCCACACGACATATTCTTATTTCAAAATGACGGGCTCCGTCATTTTGAAATAAGAGCCATCATTTTGAAATAGCTTAAACCTTTTTTAAATCAAAATGGCTGTTATTTCAAAACAGTTATTTCGAAATAACGCTGTTCGGACGTGTTATTTTGAAATAACCATTATTTTGAAATAACACTTTTGCCCTTCTCCTTCCCAGCGTGCCTTCCTTTTAGCCTATATTGGGAGGGGGCATGGCCCAGGGAGGGGGCCATGTTGCCACACCTCCAATGGTGCCCCTCTCCTAAAGCGAAATAGCAAGTCCTATGTTCGGACATGCTATTTCGCTTTGAGCTTTTCCCTTTGACTTAATATTTGATTATTTCGATTTAAGTTATTTCAAAATAACTTTTTTATTTCAAAATAAGTTATTGCAAAATAATGATGTACTGGTGGACATAGCCTAAGATTCGGCCTCTCCATGTAACCCTTCTGCCAGGTGTCACTGGCAACAACCAGGGCAGGATTTAATAATTATAGATTTATAAACTGTAAGGTCAGAAGGGACCATTATGATCATCTAGTCTGACCTCCTGCACTATTCAGTCCACAGAACTTTACCCACTCCTGTAATAGACCGTTAACCTAACACTGAATTATTGAAGTGCTCAAATAATGATTAAAATACTTCAAGGTACATAGAATCCACCAGCAAGTGACCCAGGCCTCATGCTGGAGAGGAAGATGAAAAATTCCCAGGGCCTCTGCCAATCTGCCCTGGGGCAAAATTCCTTCTAACCCCAAATATGATAATCAGCTTGTGGGAAAGACTTATCAGCCAGACACCCAGAAAGAGCTCTCTGTAGTAGATCAGAACTCATCCCATCACAGGCCATTGCACGTATTTACCACTAGTAGGCAAAGACCAATTAATTGCCAAATTAGGCTGTTCTATCATACCATCCCCTCCAAAAACTTATCACACTTGATCCTGAAGCCCTCACTGCTCTCCTTGAAAGGCTATTCCAGAACTTTACTCCTCTGATGGTTAGAGACCTTCATCTAATTTTAAGACTAAATTTCCTGATGACCAGTCAATATACATTTGTTCCTGTGTCTACATTGGTGCTGAACTTAAATAACATTTCTCTCTCCCTGGTATTTAGCCTTCTGATGTACTTATAGAGAGCAACTGTATTTCCCTAAGCCTTTTTTTTTTTTTTTTAGGTTAGGATAAAAAAACCAAGCTCTTTGAGTCTCCTCTGATAATGCAGGTTTTCCATTCCTCAAATCATCCTCATAGCCCTTCTCTGCATCTCTTCCAGTTTGAATTCATCTTTCTTAAACAAGGAAGACCTGAACTGCACACAGCATTGCATATGAGGTCTGTCCAACACCTTGTGTAACAGTACTGACAGCTCCTTATTCCTGTTGGAAATACCTCACGTAATACACCCAAGGACCACATTAGCTTTTTTCACAGCCACATCACATCATAGCAGGACCTTCGCTGCTCTCAAAAAAAGGGTTGGGGCCTGGGCCTGCCACATGGTCCCACCCGCTGGGCCCAATCTGGACCCTTGGCTTGATCCAGGAATCAGATTGGGCTCCTCCAGCCAGCAGCCCAACCTGAATCCAGCCCCTGCCGCTGCCAGCCAGCAGCAGGTAACACGGGCCCAATCTGGCCCCTGCTGTTGCCAGTGCAGAGCCGGAAACAGGCAGGGCTGCAGCCCTGCAGGCCCACTGGCAGTGACACACCTGCTTCACAGGCATCCTGTGATCAATCAAAATGCACAAGTCCTCCTCTTCCTCTGTCACTTCCAACTGATTTATCCCTAGCTTATAGCAAAAGTTCTTGCTATTAGTTACTAGGTGGAAGACCTTGCACTTTCCAACATTAAATTTCATTCTGTTTCTATTACTATCATTCACAAGATCATCCAGATCTTCTTGTATGATATCCTAGTCTTTCTCTGGATTAGTATTAGCTCGCAACTTTGTGTCACCTGCAAACTTTATTAGCACACTCACTTTTTGTGTCAAGGTCAGTTTAAAAAAAAGGAGAAAGAAAGAAAGGAAAAAAAAAAAGGTTAAATAAAATTGGTCCCAAGACCAATCTCTGATGAACTCCACTAGTAACTTCCTTCTAGCCTGACAGTTCATCTTACAGCAGGTCATACTGAACTCTCCCCGCTAATGAGTTCCTTACCCACCTTTCAATTTTCATATTAATCCCCCATGTGGAACCACATCAAATGCCTTTTTGAAGTTCAAGTAAAAGAGCCACTGCTTTTCTTTGGTCTAAAAAAATCTGTTATCTTCTCAAAAAAAGGAGGTCAGGTTGTTCTTGCACGATCTACCTTTTGTAAATCATGTTGTATTTTGTCCCAATAACTGTTAACGTTGATGGCTTTAACTACTTCCTCTTTCAAATTTTTTTCCAAGACTTTGCATATTACTGAGGTCATACTAACTAGCCTGTAATTATCTGAATCACTTTTTTCCTTTTTCTCAAAATAGGAACTGTGTTAGATATTCTCCAGTTCTACAGTACAACCCTTGAGTTTAGAGATTCATTAAAAATTCTTTTCAGTAATTCAACAGAACTGTCTTAAATCCCCATCAAGGCACCTGGGAAATTACACACCATCCACTGTGCATCTTCAAAACCAATACTTCCCTTTCACAAGCACAGAGTCTGAGTGCAGAAAGACTTTTTAATAAAAGGAAGGGAGTAACGCAGCATTAGTTTGGGCAAACAGTGCAAGCAAAATTCATAAACCTAAAAACCATGAGCAAAACTCCCACCTGAGAGAATGTTGGGCAGTATCTTTGTCTCTCCTTGCTTCTTCACACCTCACTCACAGTTATTGTCCTTCGTCAGTTATGACCAAGAACTCGTAGGTGCATGTGACTGAGTTCACCTCTTCCCACTGAATTTGGAGGGAATGGGGAAAGAAGGCTTCTTGCTTGACTCACTGGTTGTTTCCATTGCCATGTTTGTCATTTCACTGGCCCCCCCGCTAATGGTTCATACTACATAGGCTGCCATGCTAGCCATTCTGCCAGACACTGTATCACACACCAGGGCCACATTAACACAAAGACTATAGGGATTTGAGCCCAGGCCTGAAAGGGGGATCCAGGTTCCAGCCCCTATGGCCTCTGCCAAATCCCACCCCCACTGCCCTGCTAAGGCCCCACAGCACTGATGGGACCAGGGTGCTGAAAGCACCCCTGCCCCACCAGCTCTGGGGGAGGAGCAGGGGCTGGGTCCTAGAGCCAGAGGTACTCCTGCCAAGGCCCTGGGCCGCTCCCGGGGGAAGGATGGGCTGTCCCTATTTGCTCAGCTCCTTGCTGGGGGTGGGGCCAGGGCTGGCTTGTGCTCCATATGGCCTCAGGAGTTAAGCCACCCCTAGCAGGTATGCCCCCTCCCCAGCTCTCAAGCTGCACAGCCGCAGCCCCCCCAGGACGCTGGGCCACACTGGCCCTGGGGCGCCCCTTTGCTCCCCCCCCCCCCCCCCCCCGAGCCACACTGCCAGCCATGCCTCACTGCAGCCACACCAGCCATGCTGCTGGACATGGCGTCCCCAAGCTGTGCTGCCCCCTCCCAGTCCCCAGCCCCCTGAGCAGCAGCAGCTGGGCCTCGCGACCCTGCCCTCCCTCCCCAGCACTGGTGGACTGGGAACCCTGCCCCCAGGCAGTACACTACTGCAGTAGGGGGTGCCTAGTGGGGTGGGCAGTTGTCCTTGATCTGGCCCTCTCACACACCATCACACACATCACCATCACTATGACCACTGTGTGTTGATCTCTTGTTGTTCCACCCAGCTCAGTGATTTCCACTCTGACTGATTGTCAACTCTTAGAGGGAAACCGCCAAGGTGAAGGAGGCAGGAGCACTGTCCCAAAGTAGATGATGTCAGCCTCTAGCGAGCACTTAAAACAAAAAACCCCTAACAGAATCCTAATTAGCACTATCTCTAAATAGTGGGAGGGAGATGTTTAACCACTCCTGGGGCTCTTAGTTAGAGCCCATACTTCTCTATCAACCTTTATAACATCATGGCATCACAGCCCCCATGAATAACCAGTTCTGTTCAGATGAACATGACATTTCCATCAGAACACACTAAGCACAGTTTTGCTATCCCTTATTCATTCAATAAGGGAGACAACATTTCATTACCCCTCCAATTAACAGTAACATGATTTGTAACCCAACACCAACCAATCTGATCATCTGGGCAAAGCACCAGGGTAGGATGTGTATGTTCATGCAAATACAGTGTGGTCCCGAAGCTTTTGGCTAGAGGTCTTTTTTAAGTTGACTTAAAGTCAACCTCATTAAATCAATTTGAAAGTCCCCATTTGTTTAAGTTGACTTTATAATGTTGACTTATGCCTGGGGACCCATTTAAAGTTGACTTAAGTCAGGGGACCCATTTACAGTCAACTTTATTAAGTCAGCTTTATAAAGCCAACTGAAATGGCTCTGTTTGTTGGCTTAAGTTGACCTTATAAAATCGACTTTAATGGCCACATTTTTTTAAGTCGACTATATAAAGTCGACTTAACCCTTAAAATCAACTTGAGGAGTGAAAGTTAAGTCAGCTTAAACAAGTGCTTAAATCGACTTCATAAACTCGAAATGTGGCCATGAAGTAGCTTAAGTCTTAAGCCTCCAGTGAAGATATAGCCTTTGACACTCCCTCCTCTGGCTAGCACAGCAGGAGAGAACTCATTTCAGATCATACTTACATCTATAACAAATTCACCTTCACTTTTAACACCAAACTACTCCATGGGCTTTGGATGAGGCCCATTATACAAAAATTCAATTCCTGGTCTTCATATTCAAGTTCAATTTTTTTTGCTTTGACCTCATATTTTTTCAAGCACAAATGTTGTTATAGACCGACAGGTCTCAAAATTCATTCCACTGTGACCTGCTTTGAACAACAACAATTACTATATGACTCCAGGAGAGGGGATTGAAGCCTGAACACAAGCCCCACTCCCCAGGTGTGGTGGGGCTGAAGCTGAAGCTTGAAGGCTTCATCCTCGGGTTGGGCCAGATCAAGGAAGGTAACCTGGTTTCTGCAATGCAGGCCTGAAATCAAAGCCTGAGCCCCACTGCCCATGGCTAAAGCCCTTGAACTTTGGCTTCCACCCTGGCTGGTGGGGCTCAGACTTTGGCTTCAGCCCTGAGCCCCCGCAAGTATAATATCAGCCCTGTTGCTCCTATTAAAATGAGGTCACGACCCACAGTTTGGAGCCACTGTGACAGACATTAACATTACAGCTACTTATGTAGCTGTAAGATTCCTTCATCTTGCAAGGGTCAGCTTTTTCTATTTCTGACTACCAGGCATTGGATTTGTGCTTGTGAGAGTTTGCTACAACTTCTCCCTTGACCATTTTCACAATACAGATGTGAGCTGCAGTATAATCTGGAGCATGCTGAAAATTAGAAATGTGGGGGCAGCATATAAAAAATGGAATTTAATTGAAAACTACTATTCTGGTTTCTTTATTCATTAGAAACCGATGTTTAACTGAAGCTGCTGCAGACTTTCCAGTATCCTGAAGTTTACTTTGCAGAATCTAGAGACCTTGCCCCAACCTGCCACTGTGTACATAAAATCATGGTTAAATATTGCATGATCTAGCTAGTCAGGGAATTCCAGAACTGAAGGCTGACCTGGCAATAGTCAATATTGCATATCCTGCATATTATAAGTTGCAGTACATATTTATAACATGAAATAGTAGGTTAAGACTTACATTTAAAAATGAAAGGAATAGAAATTACTGTGTAGGATGTGTGCCAATCTAGCTGGTGGAGCTTGTAAATTCCCTTTTTGACAGCAATTCTCTATGCATATCTAATCTAGCAATCTATATTACAGCAGTCATCATAGGCCATAAATTTTTTAAAGGGTGCCTAAAGGTCAGATACTAAAGCTCACAGAAGGCATTGGAAAGTCTCCTGTTGACTTCACTGGGCTTTTGGATCAGGTGCCGAGTTCCTTTTCTAAGTGTTTAAAAACTGGCCTGACTCGCCCAACTGTTGAGTGCCTGTCAGTGCTCAAGGACTTCACTGGGCTATGATCAGGTTGTAATTGGCTATACTTGTTTCAAATTTGGGGGGAAAAAAAAGGTTTTGGAAAAAACTTTGTTCATCTTCAAGCAGCTCAATAACAGCTGAGAGGGTTTGCTTTTGCTTTTCCCAAAAATTGACCTGTAAGGAAAAATCAAACCTGAAAAAATTTCAAACCAAAATGTGCCTTTGTGATAAAGTGCTGAGACTGTAAAAAGAGAGATGTAATGAAGTGCTGGTTTTGTATGCTGTTGCAGGGCTTCAAATCTTCAGGCCGATGAATTCTAGGGGAAATAATCCTGTGACACTGAAGCAGGATGCAATCCAGAGGTCATATGACTGAACATGGAGCAAGGCTAGAAACAAAAGACAGGGTCTGTTGCTCACTCACAGGGAGACAAAGGAATGGGAAAAGCTGGTCCCTTCCTGAAACAGCCCTACAGAAGAAGAGCTGCCTGGCAAAGAACATCTAGGGTTTGAGACATTGGCGCTTGTTGTGGAAAGGAACTGGAAGGCTATGGTACTGAGGTGCTGTGAAGTCATGGAAAAGGGCCTAAAAGGACTTGGAGAGCCTTGGTACAGAAGTGAAGAATGTGAAAACTCTTATTGAATAATAATAAACCAGACCCTATGGGGACATTTTAATGTGGAATGCTGATCATATATATCTCCTAGAGTCACAGAAGGAGTGGAACTGAGCCAGTGGTGGTCAGTAGAATACCTGGGGAATGGGCAAGATGATCCTGTTCTGAGGTGTCATAACTGAAATGTTTGCAATCTTAGCTGTAGTGGGTGTTATCAGGCATCTAGCATTCCACCAAACATACACTGACTATGTATGGTGTTCCTGGTCAGACTTTCCATTCAAACCATGAGTAGCTAGGAGACATAAACCTCTTTATGGCCAGGGGCATACACATCACCTAGAAAAGTTTGAAGTGTGTTTAGTCCATTCTCAGCTCCTACCTCTTTCTATTTATTTAGGAGGAACCTTTCCATAAGGTTGTTGTGAATTCACAGCTTGCTGATTTGAATTCTTGTAGTGTTTGGGAGGGGAACAGGTAACCCTGCCTGTCCTTAAGACCAAACTTTTATCACAATGATACTTTAAAGCAGCTCACAAATGAATGAAGACTTCCCAAATATTAGTCTTTAGAAAGTGGCTGTGAATTCTTATGCAAGAAACTTCTGGGAAAAGGCTGATAAAAGAATATTCCCAGCCTTATGGAAATCTGAGATAACATCACTGAGAGTCTTATTTGGGGTGTTGGAACTTTCTATTTTCCATAGCACTGGAAAGCTACATATGACTTAGATAGGATGAATTGCAGTATTATATTCTGAGGAAGTTTCTTCAGTTACTGTCCTATTTCATAAAAAACAGATAATTAAACATCAAATCAGCAAAAACACAATAGCCCTGTTATTAGCATCATAGGAAAGAACCAGTCTAGTACTTAAAGTAGGAGATAAAGAGCCATGACTCCTGCGATCTAATCCTAGGGCTGGTGCTGATTTCATGTGACCTTGTGTAAATTACCTCACCACTCTGAGTCAGAGTCTTCGTTGGAAAAATGGATATACTAATGCTCACTCACCTCAAAACGATGTCTTATGGTTATTAACTGATAATGTATAAAGCACTTTGAGATCTTTAAGTGGCAAGTCTAGTATTAGTTTTATTACAGTACCATATTTCTAGACTATTGAATGACACTAGTCTTTTCCAACTGTATACCACTTACTGATGCTGATACCCTTTTATATACTTCTCCTTCAGCTAGGCATCACTAGAAAACTTAGGTTCTGGGAAGTATGCTGTCTTTCATCACTGATTTTTTTTTCTCCATAAGAAGTGTTGCTGGTTGCTTTACCACCATTCATATTCCTGTCATATTTATTATGAAAGCAAAGAGTATGTTCTGCCACCTTCAGTTTGTCTATGATTTCATTTCATCTACAAAAGGCTAAAAGGGAAGGTAAGGGGAAGACACTCATCACAGAAATGTCCAGCCAGACTGCTGTTTAAGCAAACCAAAGAACTAGTCCTAAAGAAAAGAGAGGCCATGGATTAATGAGATTAATATGCATGGAATAAGCAGTGAAGAGTACCACATCTGTCTCTGACACAACTGAGTAAGGAAGAAATAGATAATAGCGAAGGTTGGTATGTCTGGTCACTATAACACAACATCTTTTTACTTATCATGTGAAATCTCTATGTCTAGAGGTAGCACTGCAACCAGTAGTTATTAATATGTGGGGGAGAAAAAGTTAGTTATTCAAATTACCAAGCTAAGCAAGACAGCATTACTGTCTGGATGCAACATTTCTAAGGAACCTATCAATAGCGGTTGTAATGCCAGGCAGAAGAGTTCATCTGAGAGCATCCTTGGGTGTGTTCACACAGCAGTCTTATTTCGAAACAACAGAGGTTGTTTCGAAATAAGAAAGGCCATGTTCACATGACGCACTGTTGTTTCGAAACAATGGGCTCCATTGTTTTGAAACAATGGCGTTGTTTCGAAACAACTTAAAACCCATGTGGGGACGAAACAACGTTGTTTCGAAACGATTGTTTCAAAACAATGGTGACTCATTTCAAAATAACTGTTGTCTGAACATGCTATTTCACTTCGAGCTTTTTTCCTTAATTCGAATTAACAAACTGTTAATTTGAATTAACTTATTTTGAAATAAGGCATTATTTCGATACAACTTGTATCGAAACAACTTGTAGCGAAATAACCCCCTGTGTGTGAACATAGCCCTTGAGTGCCTCTGCTTTATTCATTGTCTGCTGCCTCATCAGAGATCCAAGTTCTCTCAGCCAAAACAGCTTCTGAAGACTAAGCTCTGAACCCATAGTCAGATTCCATCCATGGTAGATCAGTAGCATTTCCCCTAGAACAAAGGTTGCCAGTGTGGCTTAGGGCTAAATCCTTGTCCTGCAATCAACGAGAGCTTTTCTGAGAAAAAATTCTTGCTGCTTCTTGAATAATAAAGACAGAAATAATTGGCTAGATCAACGGTTTCAGCACATAGGAATCAATGGTTCCATGTCTAGCTGGCAACCAGTCACGAGTGGTGTGCTGCAGGGGTCAGTCCTGTGGCAGGTTCTGTTCAACATTTTCATCAATGATCTCGATGATGGAATACACTGCATTCTCAGTAAGTTTGCGGATGACACCAAGCTGGGGGGACCAGTAGACACGTTGGAGGGCAAGGACAGGATTCAGGGAGACCTAGATAAATTGGAACAGTGGGCCAATAGAAATCTTATGAGCTTCAATAAGGACAAGTGTAAAATCCTGCACGTGGGACGAAAAAACCCCAGGCACCGCTACTGGCTGGGAAACATTCAGCTAAGTAGCAGCAGTGTAGAAAAGGACCTGGGGGTCATGGTGGATGGGAAGCTGGATATGAGTCAGCAGTGTGCTCTTGCTGCCAAAAAGGCCAATGGCATACTGGGCTGCATCAAACGAAGTATTACCAGCAGATCAAGGGATGTGATCATTCCCCTCTATTCTGCACTGGTGAGGCCACATCTAGAATACTGTGTTCAGTTTTGGGCTCCCCACTACAAAAAGGACAGGGACATGCTAGAGAGAGTTCAGAGGAGGGCAACCAAAATGATTAAAGGGCTGGAGCACAAGCCCTATGAGGAAAGACTGAAAGCATTAGGCTTATTTAGTCTGCAGAAGAGAAGATTGAGGGGGGATATGATAGCAACCTTCAACTACTTGAAGGGATGCTCTAAGGAAGATGGAGCTCGACTGTTCTCGGTAATAACAGAGGACAGAACGAGGAGCAATGGTCTCAAGTTGCGATAGGGAGGTTGAGGCTGGATATTAGAAAAAACTTTTTTACTAGGAGAATGGTGAAGCCTTGGGATGAGCTGCTGAGGGAGGTGGTGAAATCTCCATCTTTGGAGTTGTTTAAGGCCCGGCTGGACAAAACCATGACTGGGATGGTTTAGTGGGAGTGGTCCTGCCTCTGGCAGGGGGTTGGACTAGATGACCTATGAGGTCCCTTCCAACCCTAGGATTCTATGATTCTATTCACTCTCTTTTCTGCTAGTGTTAAATCCAGAGTAACTCCACTGAAGTTGTAGTAGCTGCTTTAGGTTTACAAGTGTAAATGACAGCAGAATTTGAACTTTGAACCTTAAATTCTTTTAATGGAAACTTTGTACTTGTAAAATCACTGATACAGTGACTGATAAACTGACAGCCTACGCTTTCTTATTTTGCAATTGCAGGAAGGGAAGTGGGTTCTTCGTCTAAAATACGATACCACAATAGCTCAGTTTTTCCATGTCTCTGCTACACCAATGGTCTTCATAACTAAATTCTTGAAATGTGACTAACAGAGCAGCTAGACTGAAGGGGTGTATGTGTCTGTGGTTACAGATATAGAAGGACAGCATCCAGCTACCAAAACCGATGCAGCTCCCAAGTTCATGCACCTAAAATGATATCACCTTCATCCTACTGCTGGCATCCTTTCTCTTAGTACTGTAGTAACCTAGCCCCCGTATGAAGTCAGTGTTAAGCATCCTGTTGATTTGGCTTTAATTTCCGAGGACTTGCAATGGCATAGTAATATTATTCATGGCAGCCTTTACTAATTTAATCTTTAAAGTGCAGCTGTGTTCAAGTATTTGAGTCTGAGGGACAAATTCTCTGCTGGTGTAAATAGGTACTGCTCCATTAAATCTAAATAAACTGCATCAGTGGAAAACTTGGTCCTTTTATTTAGTGAGCAGTTGGATAGAACTGTGCAGGTGAAGCTGGGGAAGTCCTGTGAGATAGTACATGTACCCTTCAGCAATACTACCCACCTTTTTGGCCAGGAAACCTAGTGCCCTGAATAGCATGGTGCACTAGCAGGATTTCCTAGAGGGAAGGAGCAGCGCAGCATGAAAAGGTGTACAAAATCCCTTTCTCTGCCACTTTGGTTAGCCATAGGAAGATGAGGGTGGGGAGCATTGTGTCATATCACCAATGCTTAGAGTGGTAGTGTATTTGAATTCTTCTGCTCACTGAGTACTTGCTTACCAACTGCCATGAATGATTTTCTATCTCTACTGATCAGTATGTATTTGTGTAGTGAAGGGTCTGTAGCATTATTTTAACTTGTGGTAATGAACTGTGGTTGCTAGAGGGTCCTTACTTGTGACAAATATTTTATTTAGCTTTTATAAGTTACTATTGGGTCTTGTTTTTATTTGCACTAAGGCCTCTTTACAGCATACTGAAAGTGTAAAGCCATTTTTCAGTGAGTATAATTATGCTGACTTTAATTCCCTTTGACACTGGTCTGATCCACTGTTCAGAGTAACACCAATCAGTATGGGATCTTGTTATCACTAATCTGTTTATCTGGCATACTCATATGTTTGTTGGCATTTCCTGATGAATATTGGGATGCAGTTGGGAACCATGTGGATTTTAAAGACATGCCTGCTTGTGGAGCTGAATTGCAGTTTTCAGAGGGTGCCATAAGAATGTTTTTGTCTTTGAAACATTTTAGAATGTTTTATTTCTTTTAAGAAAGTTATTGAAAGATACATAGGATCTTTCTAAAAACAAGCCAAACTGCTAAAATGTATTTCAATAACTCCCGAATTCTGTTCCCTCTGCAGCATCACGTTAGCAGAACATCCTTGGGCAAGTCATTTAAGGTATGTCACATTTCAGTAAAAGGGCCCTCAGGTTCAAGCCAAGTAATTCAGTCTGACAGGGCTCAGGTTATGCAGCTATAAAATTGCAAAGTTCAGGCCTTGGCTCCAAGGCTCCACAAGGAGTGGAGGAGTGTCCCAGAGCCTGGGTCCCAGTCCAAGTCTAGTTGACCTTTCTAAGTCCCTCCAGCCCTTCATTTTTTATGTTTTCCCAGGTGCCAGTTGCAGTATAAATGCAGAACATTATTACTCTAGCCCTTATCAAGATTTTACCTTTCCCTATGTACCCATGAACCATACTCTCCTGCACAGGTGCCACTTAGTGGGGAGGAGGGAGGAAAGAACAACTTTTACTCCTCAACCTTCTCTGCTGTTGGGCAGGGAGTCAGAGGTAAGAGTAGGGAATGATGGTGAGTTAGCACCCGACATCTATGTGCCAGGCAGCCCAGACCAACCATTACAGAGGACCACGTATTCTATGCTAAGCATAGGATTTGAGCAGGTTATGTACCACCTGAGAACAAGGGGAGGTATCAGGGACCACACTGTAAGTTATCTGGTGGCTGGTGTGTTCTTGGAGCAGCATAAGTATGTGCTGCCCTTCACTGTTAAAGCCATCTCTGAGCCCCTAGTGAAATGTTGTGAATGATACGAAAATGTTTTGGTACAGTACTCCCCTTGCAGTTAAAATTGGGGTTTTTCCCAAATTGAAGCACAAGTATTGAGGAAATGGTTCATACAGCAAATGTACCGTGCTAAATGAGAACAGCTTGACAGACTAACCACAAACAGTAAAACATTATCAGTGTGCATCAGACCTTTATCATAACCGAGCTCGGAAATGATGCTGTACTGTTTGGAGGTGCAAGACAAATGAGGTGTAGTAGAGGGTTTTGTGACTTCTTTTCCCACTGTCTGTATTTTCTGGAGTTGGAATAACCAAGAGAATGAATAGTTAAACAATTTCTGTTGGTACCACTGTTGCTTTTGCAGCAGTCTGGGAAGATTTATAGTCTGTGGATCCGATTCTCCCCTGACTTGAACCATATGTAACTTATTCACATCCATGCAGTGTGGGTGTGAAACACTACTATTTTGATTTGAGTGTTTTACTCCTACTCAGCTCTTTTTTTGCAGACCTAGAAATGATTACACAAGATACACATATATGGAGGATGTCCATCCTTTCAGTTAGGAAAGGATGGACACAAATTTACGTCTAAGCCCCACACTAGAGTTATCTACAAGCTAATGTTATTTAAACATGACTGTCCTTTTCTGTACTAAAGGAAAAATAATGTTTAAAATCATGTAGACAAAGTATGTAAGTTAACACTTTCTGAATTGACGTGTTTTCTCAGTAGAGGCAAAGCCTGTAAAAAGGCACTGGACCTTTGAGTGCTTGGATACCTACCTGGGTGCCTGCTATGGGCCTTAGACCCTTTAAAATTGGGAGCTGTATTTAAAGGGTATCACAACCTAGCCCCATGCAACCCTCAGGATGAACTTTTGTGATTGGAGCCAATGTCTGGATTCCACATGCTTCTAAATCTCCTCAGTCTGGGTAGTGGCTGTTCTGGGTGTCTCTGGCACACTCTCCAGTGCAGAACTTATGACTAGCAGCATGCTTGGACAGTGAGACCCTGCAGTCTGGCTGTGGAAAGCAGTGCTACATCCCTCCTGAGTCCTCCTTTACTAATATGTGCTTCCTCGGGGTCCACCTGTCTCTATGTGCTCTGAGATTCTCTATTAAGTCCTGTCTGTCTGAGCTTACCCCTCCTGTGAGTCATGGACTTGGTCAGTGTCTAGGATAGACAGGTTTTTTTTTCTGCCTATGTAGCCTGGTCTTCTTTCATGTGGCACTGGTCAGCTCACTTGCACAGATCACATTCCCCCTGACACTTAGCCCTAGTCTACACTGAACTGTGTTTCCGGTTGCAGTTGACCAGCATTTATGCAAGGCACATAAAATGCCTTGCAGTCAGCTTTCCCATACATTTTTTGGGAGCCAGGACTTACGGAATCGACTTCCAGGAGCACAGCAGTGAGTTCAGACTCACTACCAAGTGCTCCTGGAACACCAAGCTGACAGCGGGTGATTTTGCTGCCATCAGTATAGACATAGCTTTAGTCTGTGTCCCTGTGGGCTATGTGTATAGGTTGAGAAACTCCATCCCTGCACCCAGCAAGGCTTGTGTATCAAGAGTTTGGTAGCTGAGGAACAATCAGAGCTGACTGTCTGAAATTGCTCTCTGCCTGATACTCAGACAAAATAGGTTTCCCAAAAAACATGGAGTTCTAAACTCGATACAGACATGGCCTTATTCTGTCACACAGGGTGCATAGAATCATAGAACTGGAAGGGACCATGAGACGTCGTCGTGTCCAGGTCCCTGCACTCATGAACCTGCTCTTAAAAACTTCCAGTGACAGAGACTCCACAACCTCCCTAGGCAACTTATTCCAGTGGTTAATCACCCTGATGGTTAGGAATTTTTTTCATAATGACCATCTTAAACCTCCCTTGTTGTAATTTAGGCCTACTGCTTCTTGTCCTATCATCAGCAGTTAAGGAAAATACTTTTTCTCCCTCCTCCATGTAACAACCTTTTAGGCTGAAACTTGTTATCATATCCACTCTGTCTCTTCTTTTCCAGACTAAACAAACCCAGTTCTTTCAATCTTCTCTTTTAAGTCAAGTATTCCAGATCTTTAATCATGGTTGTTGCTCTTCTCTGAACTTTCTCCAATTTGCCCACATCTTTTCTGAAACGAGGCACTCAGAACTGGACACAATACTCCAGTTGAGGCCTAATCAACATGGAGTAGACCAGAAGCATTACTTTTTGTGTCTTATGATATTACTTTAACCCCTGATGTGGACAGATAACACTTTTATTTGCCATTTGGTATTGGGAGCTGGGAAGAAGAGACCACGACAGCTGAGCAAACATACTGGGATTAGGGGCTGGGGGCAAGACTGAGTTCAGATGTAAGCCTATGAGAGGTGGAGGATTAGGAGTCCAGGATGTGGGGAAGATGAGGCAAGGGGACTGGAGGTATGGGAAGATTGGGATGAGAATCACAGAAAAGAAAACTGGGAGCTGCTAGAGCAGACTTCCCTGCAGAGCTGGAATCCAAGATACCTGAGTTTCACCATTCCTCTATTCTTAACTAATATTTTTGAACTGATCTGATAAAGTGTGCATATGTCATTCCCTTCTTAGCATCAGGTTAACACGGAAGATGACAACTTACTGTGGTTATAAGTTAACTCTGTTAGCTCAATGGCAGAGGGCTGCATGGTAGATCAAAAAATTCCAACCCTGCTGTTGACCCATGTAGGAGTCAGTATAATGGCACATGATGGAATTTATTTTTACTTTTTAAATACCAAGGAAATTACATAGAATAAAGACATTAAAAGATCATGGAAATTGCAAAATTAAGCATTAAAGAGTTAGGAAATGCCAAGATCAAGATGGCCTATGGAACCTTAATTAGACCCTTTTGTTCATATACATTATCATACAGTTTTTAAATACTGGTTTTCAAATTATTTTTGCCATGGGACCTTTGCCTCATACAGTGCACAGGCCTATTTGATCCTTCAAGGGATAGATCATGTAAACCAAAGAGAGAAGGACCAGAAAAAAAACACAAGGATAAACAAATTCCAAGGGACAACAAATAAAAAAATGGGGATGGGAATGAAGACTAAACAAAAGGATAAAACAAAGGATCCATAAAGAGGTACTGAGCAGAGAACCCAGGACAACACCCACCTCTCCTCACGGAAGACAAAAATTTAATGGACATGAACCAGAGGAATTCTGCCCAAATACATGAAATAAACTACACAGTTGCAGAGTACCACTCCACTCCATCAAGCTTCCTTCTCTTGGTCTGGTGGATGGCTATCTTGGCCAATGCCAGGAGGAGACTGATAAGGAGGTCTCATGATTTTGTTTGGCCATGGATATGGTGTGTGAAGATGAAGAAATGGAACTAGAACCTCAGGCAAAAGTTCTGGAGAAGTTGAAAGAAGTGTTTCAGACTGACATGCTCTATGTAGCTGTACAACAGGGTTTTCCTTTCACCACAGAGGAACTGGTATGAAGAGATTCTGCGAACCACACCAGGTACATGCGTCTTTATGGCTCCATGGAGTAGCTACCAACTAATAATCATCAGTGGGCTGTGAAATCAAAGTGAAGTGCAGATTAGCCCCCTCCCAGGGCTCCCACCCATACACTTGGTATCAGGAAGGACACAAGAGCAAGGAATCAGATGACATGGAACACAACTGTCTATAGATGTGCTTGGGACATGGTCTGGAGATGGACTGCCTGACTAGGTGGCACAGTTTGTGGGGGCAGGAGACCAAAGCTGATCTCTCAAGGGCCAGGGATGAGGGGTTGGTGGGAGTGCCTTGCAAAGGACCCACTCAACATTCAGATTGTAGTAAGTGGAGGGGGGGTGGGCTTATAGAAAGAAAAAGGAAAATGTGGGTTACCTGCAGTGACCATCCTTCTTCAAGATGGGCTGCTCACATACATTCAGTTACAGGTGTCTATGTGCCGCAGCACACGGTTGGCCAGAAGACTTTTGCCCTAGCCTGTCAGGTCAGGGACAGTGGCCAGTGCCCCTCTGTGCTGTGCAGCACGGCTATATATATGATCTTGCCCCTGTCCCTCTTCAGTCCCTTCTTTTCACCAACTCCGAGTAGCAGGGACAGAGGGAGGGATCTGAATTTATGTGAGCAGCCCATCTTGAAGAGGACGGTTACTCCAGGTAACCCACCGTTCTTCTTTGAGCACTGCTCACATTCAGTTACAGGTGCCAGCTAGCTGTACCCAGGTTCGTGGGTGGAGTTAATGTTTCCCACTTTGAGTATGGCCCCGCCCAGCGTGGCGTCATCTCGTGCTTGCTGGACGATTGCATGGTGCGTCACAAAGGTGTGTTCTGATGACCATGTTGCTGCTTTGCAGATCTCTTGAATTGGTACCTGTGCTAGGAAGGCCATTGACGATGCTTGCGCTCTTGTTGAATGCACCCTGACCCTCCCAGTGACAGGCGTGTTTGACCTTCTGTAGCAGTCTTTAATACAGTTTATTATGCAAGCGGAAATACATTGTGCTGTTATTGGCTGGCCTCTTTTCTGTTCCGTGACCACCACAAATAATTGGGATGTTTTGCAGAACACACGTATACGCCCAATATAGAGTAGGTGTGCACTCCTGATATCTAAGGTGTGCCATCTCATCTAGTTCTCCATGACCTGTGGATCAGGGAAGAACAGCAGAAGGCAAATGTCCTGGTTCAGGTGAAATGGGGAGGCCACCTTAGGGAGGAAGGCCAGGTGAGGACGAAGCGGTACCTTGTCAGTAAAGAATCTTGTGTACGTGGGCTTGGGGGAAAGGGCCTTTAACTGAGACCCATCTAGCTGAGGTAATGATTATGAGCAAGGTCACCTTCCAAGAGAGGACCAGTAGGGTGCACGAGTCTATGGGCCCATATGGTGGTTCTGCTAGGGAGTGGAGTACCACATTCAAGTCCCATTGTGGTGTAGGATCTCTGGGGTTTGGATAGATCTTCTCAACCCCCTTCAAGAATCTAGTAATAGTAGGATGGGAGAAAACTGGGACTCCATCGACAGATTTGTGTAGTCTTTAGATTGCCACTAGGTGGACTTTAAGGGAGGAGGGGGAGAGACCTTTCTCCTTTAGGTCTAGTAGGTAGTCAAGTATTAGGTGGATTGGGTCTGATTCTGGAGACACCCCTTTTGTCATCAACCAGAGGGAGAACCTTTTCTATTTAGCAGTATAGGTAGACCTCATGTAAGGTCTTCTACTACCAATTAACACTCTTTTGACCCTCTCTGAGCACTGCCTCTCAGGCTCACTTAGCCAAGCAATCTGCAAGCTGTCAGGTGTAAGATGCAGGGGTCTGGGTGACTCAGGCAGCCAGAGTCCTGTGTCAGCAAGTGTACCGTGTATTTGAGGCGTATCAGGGTGGTTGTGGATAGGTCCCATAAGGATCAGGGAAAACCAGGGCTGTCTGGGCCAGGCCAGAGCTATTAGTATCATGTTTGCTCTGTCCCTCCTTATTTTTATGAGGACTCTGTGGATGAGTGGAATTGGAGGGAACACATATAGTAACAGGGACCTCCATGAGATCAGGAAAGCATCCGACAGGACCCTGTTCCTGCCCCCTGCGCGAGCAGACTTGGGAACATTTCTGCTTCTGGTATGACGTGAACAGATCTATCTGGGTTGCGCCCCAGTGGCTGAAGATGTGTCCCACTAACTCCGCGTGCAGCCACCACTCGTGATATGAGAGGAAAACTCTGCTCAGTGTATCTGCTCTGTTGTTGCTTGAGTGTGGGAGCAGAGCTGCTACCAGGGTAAAATTGTACCTCTGGCTAGTTCCCAAAGGCTGAGAGCTTCCTTGCACAACGCAGGTGAGCACCCTCCCCACCAATGGTTCTTGTAGAACATTGCTGCAGTGTTGTGTGTTAGAACCTGAACTGTTTTGCCTTTCACAAAGTCCGGGAAGGGCTAGTAAGCTAGCCAGATTGCCCTGAGCTCTTTCATATTGATGTGAAGAAGGCTGTCCCAGGGCAACCAGGTCCCTAGTATAGATAGGCCCCCAAAATATGGTCTCCCCAACCATGACTGGAGGTGTTGGTGATGAGGGTCACCAAGGGGTTGACCATTTCAAAGGAGACTGCCCCAAAGGTAAAGTGAGGGTCCCGCCACATCTGTAGCATTTCCAGAACTTTGTAGGGGATTGAACACAGCATGTTCTGTGCATGCTGTCTCAGGTGAAACACCATGGCCAGCCAAAGTTGTAAGGGTCTCATTCTCAGGGCAGGCCATTCTTCTAACTGGCATGAAAGTTGCCATGTGGCCCAGTAGCTGGAGGTAGCATCTGGCCATGGTGACTGGAGTCTTGTGAAACTCCAAGATGATGGTGCGCATGGATTGAAACCTTGATTGGGGCAGGTATCCTATCCCTTTTATTGAGTCTAAGAGGGCTCCTATGAACTTTATCCTTTTTGGGGAG
Organism: Podocnemis expansa; assembly: GCA_007922195.1. Classification (NCBI taxonomy): domain Eukaryota; kingdom Metazoa; phylum Chordata; order Testudines; family Podocnemididae; genus Podocnemis; species Podocnemis expansa. The sequence continues at coordinate 39,310,201 of ML682004.1, read as the reverse complement.
AGCTTTGACTTTTCTAGGTTTATGCAGAAGCCTAAGTTTTTGCACAGCTGTCTGGTTACCCAAAGGCTGTGGCACACTTGGTGTTTGGACCTTCCCCTTAGTAACCAGTCGTCTAGGTATGGGTATATTCTTACACTGTGTTTCCTCTGGTGGGCCACCATGCACTTTGTGAATGCCCAGGGGGCTATGGACAGGCTGAATGGAAGAGAGGTGAATTGGAAGTGTCCCCCCCCACCACCATGAAGGAGAGGAACTTCCTGTGTTTGTGTCTTATAGCTATGTGAAAGTAAGTGTCCTTGAGGTCAAGGGCCATGAACCAGTCCCCAGGGTCTAAGGCCAAGATGATTTGGGATAAGGAAACCATACAGAATTTTGTTTTAAGTATTTGTTCAAGGCCCTGAGATCCAAGATGGGCTTGAGGTGGCTGTTCAGTTTGGGAACCAGGAAGTAGCAGGAGTCAAAACCTTTTCTCCAGTCTTTCTTGGGAACTTTCTCTAGAGACAACAGTTTTCTGCATTCCCACTGCAATAAAAATTTGTGTGATGGGTGTCTGGGGTGAGGGAGTGGTTTTCTGTCCCACAGTTGGATCTGAATTGGATTGAGTAGCCCCTGGATACTGTTTCCCGTATCCAATGATCTGATGTGATTTTGGCCCTCTGGTGGAGGAACAGGCCTAGTTGGTTCCTGAATAGCAGGGGCTGGTAGGTTGGTGTTGCACCGTCCTCAGGAACAAGGTCAAAACCTCTTCCTCTGGTTGGTAGAGCGAGAATTGCTCGTCCCTTGACAGGGTGTCTGGCTTCTTGCTCAAGGCCTCGAGGTTCTCCTTCACCAGCCTCTATCCCTGTCAGGTCCCCCGTTGTGATGCTAAGAGTGCTGGTATGACCCCTGGCACAGCCCCTGTTGTTGCTGTTGTTGCTGCTGCTGTTTTGACTTCTGTTAGGACTGGCGGAAACAGTGCCTGGCTGCCATAGGTGTGTACATGCCCAAGGACTTCAGGGTGACCCTTGAGTCCTTCATCTCGTGCAGCCTGGAGTCCATGGACTCTCCAGACAGCATAGGGACTTCGAATGAGAGGTGTTGGATGTCCTGTTGCATTTCAGGGGACAGGCCATACCCCTGCAGGTAGGCGGCCCTCCTCATGGCAACCAGTGACACCACGCCTCTGCTAGTGGTATTTAACATGCCCCATGATGTCATCAGGGCATCACGGGAAGCTAGCAGAGCCTCTGCCACCAATGTTTTGTAGTCCCTGAGGTGCTCATGAGGGATCAGATCTCAGAACTGCTCCATGGACTTCCAGAGACTGAAAATGTATCAAGGGCTGAGATGGAGTATACCTTTCTTCCAAAGATGTCCAGTTTCTTGGCTTCCTTGTTTTTAGGTGTAGAAGCTGGTTGTCCCTCCCTCTCCTTCTGGTTCACTGAGTCGACCAGCAATGAGCCAGGTGTGGGGTGGTTAAACAGGAACCCAAACTTGTCCAGTGGGACATGGTATTTACACTAAGCTGTCTTTGACACCAGTAGGATTGATGAGGGCGTCTGCCATCCGGCCTTGGTGATCTTGTAGACCCCTTTGTGTAGGGGTACGGTGACTCTGGCAGGAGAGGCCACATCACCTACGTCAAAGAGGGGGTTGAAGTCCTCTCTGACAACCTCTGTCTCTAAGTTTAGATTTGCTGCCATGTGGTGGTGAAGATATTGGTGGGAGCAGGAGTTGTCCCTATAGGCCAGGTGTCTTTGGTAAGCAGCCTCATCTGGGAAGGAGGATGACATGACCCTTGAGGTACTGCACCAAGGGTGGCTGGTGCTGGGGTCAGGCTCCTCATCTGAGGCCTCCAGGGAGTGGGAGGCTTTAGAGGGTAGTCTGGAGGAGTTTGGTGTTGTGGGCTCATCCTGTGGCCAGTCCGACCAGTGTCTAGACCACTCTGTGAACAACCTCAGTGTTGAGTCCCAGTGTACTGGGGAACGGCCTCTGTCTCAGTGGTGCCAATCATGGCTGTGCCGGTGGCTGTGAGGGTGTTCAACTCTAGGCAGTGCCGGGGAGGTGGATCAGGCTGGCGTTGGTGCCAAGCCCTCATGTGCCAAACAGCTAGGACGTGAGCTTCCTTGTCATGGCAGTGTCAGGGACTGTTTCTGGCAATGCTTCCCTGCTGGCTTTGAAACCGACAGGGTCAGTGCTGGTGATGATGGAGACCACTGGTGCCAGGACTCAGTGTCGGAGGACTTGGACCTCGTGCGCCGAGAGCCCCGTGAGCGCAGGAGAGAGCATTCCCATGAGGACATTGGGGAGAAGTTTGGGTACTGTCCTTCCATCTCCTGCTCTAGCTCTGAGGGTGAGAGGTTGGAGAGGCACCCAGTGCTGGGGTAGCCGTTGGCGATATGGAAGGGCTTATGTCATCCCCTGATCACCATGCTGGTGAAGTCCCACTCTCTGAAGTTGCCCATGTCTTTGAGAGGAAGGCCAGTTTGCCTTTGGGTTTCCTAGCCTTAAGAGGAGTGGGGGTTGGAAGCTGCAGCAGGGCCTTTGCAACCTTGAAAGCCTCTGGAGTTGATAACACAGGCAGCTGTTCCTGGTTCTTGTCTCAGTGCACTGGTGGCAGTGGGAAGTTTGAATGGTGCTGATGCGTCCGTGCTGAGTCTGACCCCGACTAGGGTTTCTTCGGCTCCGTTGGGGAGCAGCAGTGTGGAGGCTCCAGTGCTGAGTTGGCACGCAGTGCCAATGAGTCTTTTGGTGCCTAAGGTGTACTGGGTGCCGGCTGTAGGGCCTACTTCAAGGCCATGGTGTGCGGCCTCTACTCCCTGTCCTTTTGAGTCCTTTGTTTGAAGAAACGACAGATGGAGTGCTCATCTGTCTTGTGGGACTCCCCCAGACATTTCAGGTACTTCTCGTGAAGGTCACTCAATGGGAAGGCTTTGCCACAGCCCATACAGGGTTTGAAGCCAGGCATGGTTAGCAGCGAGCCGGTACAGCATTATAACTCTGGATGGATTCAGTAGTGTTACCAGGTCACAGAAACCTATAAACAAGTCTTCTAAACTGAACATAAAAGACTCAAGACAGGCGCTTGCTCGAATGCAAGAGCAGGCTGTTTCAGTACCACCACTGAGGGTGGAAAGAAGGAACAGGAGAGGGTCAGGGTCAGGGTCATATATATAGCTGTGGTGCAGGGCCCAGAGGGGGCATTAGCCACTGACCCTGCTCTGACAGGCTAGGGCAAAAGTCCTCCAGCCAACCGTGCCCTGTGGCATGTAGATGCCTGTAACTGAATGATGGGAGCAGCACTCAAAGTAGCAGTCATGGTAAAGGCAGTTGAATTGGAGTCTATATCTTCCTCTGCCACAGAGTTCCTAGGTGTATTAGGCAAGTCATTGAAACCAAACCTTTTTTAAAAGGTGGTCACTAAAAGAGCTGGGCAAAGAATAGATTTTTGTCGTCAGTAGTTTAACTAAAAAAAAAAATCTGTGGGAAAAATTGTTTCAATTGTCAAAACGTAAAACCAATAAATGTCATATCAGGTTGAACAAAACACTTTGTTTGACCCATATTGGGGTGTTTGTACCTCTCCCTCCTTTTTTAGCTGAATCTAGCTTAATTGCTAACTACATTTTTTTTTTCTGGTAACAAAAGAATTCAGAATTTTCTGTTTGGAAAACATAGATAAAGTATTCTTATTTTTCTGGATTTTTTTTCAGCTAAACCTATTCTCCAAATTTGACCAGTGTTGTTTTGAAATAAAAGAAGACATGTGGACATACCCTCTGTGTTTCAGTTCCTCTTCTGTATAATGTGTATGATACCACCTTACCTCATGGGCATTGTAAAGATAAATTAATCAATGTTTGTGAATCACTTGAAAACTATAGTGAAGAGTACTACAGAAAAGCCCATGAGGAAATAAATAATTCAACCTACAGAGCAGAGTTTGAATAATGTACAGTAAAAAAGGCCTGGGGCCTTGCACTGAAGAGTGAAGCTAAAAAAAGACACTGAATAACTCAGTCAGTGGGCATTATCTATCCAGTGCACCGAGTGTGGCAAAACAGTATATGATCACATAAGTAAAAGTCGCATCATAATGCACAAGAGGGCCAAAGATCCTGCAGATCTGACAATTCTGCCATGTGCTAACGCGTGTGTGCTTGGCTCTGCAGCTCCAATGTTTTTTTTTTAACTTTTGTGCATGTGTAATATGCTATAGTTATATATAGTATATAAGAATAATTTTACCTACCATTGAAAAACAGCTCCCTCTATGACCATTTTATTGAGCAGTTCATTGTAACACTGAATACCAGTTTGAGGGCAGGTCTACACTGCCTGCCCTTTTCAATGGCAGTCGAACTGAGATACGCAAGGTCTTAAAATAACTTGTGTACCATAGTTTGAATGCCTAACTCTTGGCTTGTCCACTGTGCTAAGTCAAAGGGAGGGGTCCTCTGTCTGACACAGTGCTCCCTTGTTGCTGGGGTGGTGTTCTGAAATCAATCTTCCTAGCAGGCTGAGTGGGTCTTCACAGACCGGAGCAGTCAATTAGGAAGTTCAAGCTGATGGTGGCAAATTGGCTGCCATCAGTTAAGACCTGCCCTGAGAGCGTGTAAAGGAAGATACAGTAGTCAGTTAAAACTACAGAGGAATAAATAGAAGGAAGTATGTAGTTAGTATTTGTGTGATTATTCTCACCTTGATGCTCACATAGGGCCTGCTCCAACTCCTACTGAACTTAGTGAGTGTCTTTCCATAGATTGTGATGGAAGCATGATCACACGCAGCAGGGGCGTCACTATACATAAATATAAGGGGTCCCTGGCCCACACTGGCCACTGGGGCCGCGATCTGTTCCCTTCCTGCCCCCTCTGCTGGTTCCCCAAGCCCTTCCCAAGCCCCCCCCCCCAGTGGCCCCCAAGCCCTTCCCTAACCCACTGCTGGCCCCCACTACCCCAGGCCAACCCCTTCTCCCACGCCCTTTCCCCACCGGGCCTGCATGCCTACCCCCAGCCCACCCCCCCCGGCTCCCTTACCAGCCCGCTGGTGGAGAGAGTGGCTGCAGCAGCAGCTGAGGCCCCCGGCATGACCCTGCTCTGAGCATGCTCAGAGCAGGGCCACACCAGGGCATAAGCTTTAAAAACTCCCAGCCCAGCCTGGGGCAGCTCCCCACCGACCGCAAGACTCTGTCTTCTGGCTCGGTAGAGGCAGTGGCTGCAACGATGCACCCCTGCATAGTTTTGGCGCATGCTGCTCAGGGGCTGGCCCTGAGTTTTAGGGGAGCTGAGGCCCTGTGAGCCCTCCCCCCCCCCCAGCAACACCACTGACACACAGTGACTCCTACTAAAGTGAAGTTTATATATGCACAGCAAGAGAAAAAACTAAGATAGAATTGAGTTTTATAGTGCCCTTTTCAATCAGGCATTGCACATATATAACAAGGAAAGAATCAGTCCTACTTCTATGCTTGTATTTCCTTCTAATACTTCAATAAATGTTGCTAGAAACAAGAAGTGATTTCTAATCCATACGCAGAAGCGGCAATTTTCCTCTCATCATAGCATTGAGTAACATTACACAGATTGTCATATTCTTTTTGCAATCCTAAATGCTTTCTGCATATCCTGTCTATGGATGGACTGGTCAGCTTGGGAAATAGGCCATTTCAGTTGGGCTCCAAAAAAGGGGGATGGGGGATTGTTTCTTTTGTGGCTTTACCAAAGCTTTAAAAGGAGGTCACCACTAAAAAGCTATCGTTTAACCACAGTTACTGTGCAGTGGTAGCTGATATCAAACAGTTGTTTCCTGCTGTATTATGTTTTCTGTTTACAAAGAGCAAATGGGTGGCCTCCTCACTTGCACACTGGATCCTTAAGCAAGAAGCACAGGAATGCACTTGTGACTAAAGCTTTATTAGCAATGAACTAATAATGGCACGAAAGTCAGTACTTCTTCTGAGTATACTGAGAAATGCAGTATTAACAACCTGATCCAAAGCCTGCTGGGGTCAGTGGAAAGATTCACTTTTATTTGAAAGGGCTTTGGATCTGACCCTAATACTTTAAGAAACTTCCAAAACAATAGGTCTCATGCCTGGCTCTATAAAATGGAATGCTTGCTGCGAGATGGCTCTTAATGAGATGATATTTCATGCACTTTAATAATGTCCATTTAGTCTTTGGCCCAGATCAGAACTATCACAATTAGAAAACCATTCTGATTTGTACGTGCATCTATACATGTACACACTTTTTTTGTCCACAAGATGAGTTGAGCTATAAAAGCTATGCAATAAGCAGCGACATCGCTGCCCTGAAGAAAGGGTCAGGGCCTGGGCCCCACCCCCTTCCATGTGGCCCCACCCCTGCAGTTGAGCCAGCCCCTGGACTTGATCCAGGAGCCAGATTGGGCTCCTCCCATTGGTGGCCCAGGCCCAATTTGGCCCCTGCCGACGAACAGCAGGTGGCCCGGGCCCAGTACAGCCCTTGAGGCTGCCACCACAGGGTCGGAGATGGACAAGACTTCAGCACCGCAGGCCCAGTGGCAGCAATGCCCCTGACCATAAGCTAGAATTTTAATAGAGCACCATCCTTCCAGCATGCAATAATACTGGGCTCTATATGATAGTTTCCACATATAGATCTTTTAGCACTTTGCAAAGAAAAGTTTCATTATTCCCATTTTTCAGGTGAGGAAACTGAAGCAAAGAGACATGTTGAATCCTAAACAGCAAGTCAGTGGCAGAACTGATAAGAGAAACCAGTTGAACTGATTCCCAAACTCATGATCTAGTTACTGGACCACACTGCCTCTCATTTTGATGTCATCCAAGATTCTGGCATTGAAATTAGAAAATGGGCTTCGTTTAGTTTAGATTTTCCTTAATGGAACACAGAAAATAGGTGGTTTTATTAGGATAATGCTTTTATATTAAAGAAAGGTCAAAATTATCTGCAGATATTCAATGATAATTTGAAGTGTTATAGTAGGCACAACTTTGCATTCCATTTAGATTGAATACATAGTTACTATATGTTACTCAGAATACCAACAGCTTATTAATACATTTAATAATATTTATCATCACTCATGGATATGTATCAACTGTTCAGCTGTTTTACCTCCATAAATATGTTGCCTAATAATTAATGCCCTTTAGTTAATATTCAAGCACTGTCTCCTGAAATCTGAAGAACTGGATTAAATATGACAGTTATAAGTTACATACATAATTAACACTGGATCATAGAATATTAGTTCTAGAAGGGACCTCATGAGGTCATCTAGTTCAACATCCTGCTAAAAGTACAACCACTCCCACTAAATCATCCCAAATAAGGTTTTGTCTAACCAGGCCTTAAAAAGTTTCCAAAGACGGAGATTCTACCACCTCTGTAGGTAACCAATTCCAGTGCTTCGCCACTCTCCTAGTGAGAATGTTTTTCCTAATATCCAATCTAAACCTCCCCAGCTGCAACTTGAAAGCACTATTCCTTGTTCTGTCATCTGTCACCACTTAGAATAGCCTAGCTCCCTCCTCTTTATAGCACCCTTTCAAGTAGTTGAAAGTTGCTATCAAATCCACACTCGGCCTTCTCTTCTGCAGGCTAAATAAGCCTAGTTCCTTCAGTCTCCCCTCATAAGTCATGTGCCCCAGTCCCCTAATAATTTTCAGTGCCCGCTGCTGAACTCTTTCTAATTTGTCCTCATCTTTTATGTAGTGGGAAGCCCAAAACTGGACACAATATTCCAGATGCAGCCTCACCAGTGCAGAATGGAGGGGAATATTTGCATCCCTCAATCTGCTCGCAACACTCCTACTGATGCAGCCCAATATTCCATTGGTCTTTTTGGCAACAAGGCGTCACTGTTGACTCATATCCATCTTTCTGTCCACCATAATGCTTTTTCTACAGGGCTGCTACTTAGCTGAAGGGTACCCAGCCTGTAATAGTACAAGGGATTTTTCCATTTTAAGTGCAGGACTTTGCACTTGTCCTTGTTGAAACTCATCAGATTTCTTTTGGCTCAATACTCCAATTTCTCTAGGTCTCTTTGAATCCTATCCCTACCCTCCAGCATATCTGCTATTCCCTCCAGCTTGGTGTCTTCCACAAACTTACTGACTGTGCCATCTATCCCATCATCCAGATCATTAATGAAGATGTTGAACAAAACCGGCCCCAGGGCCAACCCCTGGGGCAGTCCGCTGGTTACTGGTTGCCAACTAGACATTGAGCCATGGCCCCCAAAATGCTGAGCCTGATGATCTAGCCAGCTCTTTATCTATCTTATAGTCCATTCCTCCAACCCATACCTCCTTAACTTGCTGACAAGAATACTGTGGGAAACTGTATCAAAAGCTTTGCAAAAGTCAAGGTATATCACGCTGACTGCTATTCCCACATCCACAAAGCCAGTCATAGAAAGCAATCAGGCTGGTCAGGCACAATTTGCTCTTGGTGAATCCACGATGACTGTTCCTAATCACCCTGTTTTCCTTCAGGTGTTACAGAATGGATTCTTTGAGTATCTGCTCAATGATTTTTCCAGGGATTGACATGAGGCTGTTAACTACAGTAAATTCAGCAGGAGCATCAACTTTTCAATATTGTTTCCCAGAACACAAATGAACCTTGTACTGACCTGTTAGCTGGTACAAAGGTTGATATGATAGAAATGCAGAGATATCCAAGGGGTTATTAAAAACATAAGTATAAAGAAAAGATTACAAGTTATTATATAGCTGTGATGATGGCAAATCAGGTACCAGCTCAGGTTAGAACCATAGCCAATTCACCTGTGTGTTAGTGTAGATTGAAGTGTTAGATGTACAAATGTGTATTCAGATATTTAAATTTCAGGTAAATTAGTGCAGTGTTACTTGTATTGTTTTCATTTATCCCTTCCTTTTGTAATCTAATAGAAAACGTTTACATTGGGTATACCCCTGTGACTAAATAACTCATCAAAGAAATCTTGTGAAATGCTAATGAAGGACTTAAGTACTTTAATAGAAAATGCTAATTTTAAAGCAAGTGGCTGTTATGCATGATGGTTGGAGGTCATCTAGTGATCCAAGCATTCACATTTGTTACTAGCTTAGTGAAATCTAATTATAAAGCATGCCACCAGCTTGGGATATCTGTCCTGCTTCTGACAGTCTGCCCTGAGGTAGGCACTCACAGCTATGAGCCACTCCAGAAATTCTCTTGACAGTACCCGCTTCCTGATAAATCTGTAATTGCCTCCCCGGCCCCCGGTCATTTCACAGTCAGGCATTTCCAGACACCTATAAAATACTTAAGAAGACTGTGACCCTGACAACCAGGGTTACCACCTGAAAATGCCAAGATCAGAGCAGGCTGCAAAAGGAAGAGCAGATCTTCTTGGTAGGGATGGTGACACTGAAATCAGGTTTCCTAATCAACAAACAAACAATGCTTCTGATCCCCCACACTGCATAAGAAGCTTAAGAAAATTTACTCAGACACTTTTCCTGCTTTTTAGCAGCTGGTTCCCAAACAGATCCTGGGTCTAGTAAAGAGATAAGTAACTTTAACTCTGTGCTTTTTACCAAAACAGTTCTTCTGACCTCAAAAGATCAGCCACATTACCAGATCTATATATGTTTGGGTCTATCCCAAATACCACTCTGCAATCAATCCTTTAGTGATTAAATTAAAGATTTATTATACAAGGAAAGAAACAGAGTACTATTAAAGGGTTAAAATATTCACATATGTACAATAATTTGAACATCCATATACATCAGTTCCAAAGGCATAGCTGGGTTTGCCTCGTTCAGCAAAAGAAACATGGAGTCTGGTGGCATAAATTTATTAGTCTTTAGAAGTGCCACCAGACTTCTTGTTCATATATACCAAGTTTCCCATAGAATTTGAATTGTATGGACTTGTATAGTCCCTTAGATGCACATCCAGTACCTGGATGGGTTTAAGTCCTTTGTTACACAACTTCAGTTGTTAGAAATCCAGTTCAAAGAAATGTAGACTAAATAATCCAAGCATAGAGTCTGTTCTAATTCTCCCATGAGAATTAGCAGGATGATTCCAGGCCAGTGCTGGCTGGGATCTTAATCTGGCAGCCCAAACTTTCCCTGAGAAGCTTGGACTGATGTGAAAAAGAAAAAGGATTACCGGTATGCTCCAACTTTCCTTTATTACTATAGCAAGGTAGGCATTTGCAGGTAACTTCCTCATGTGGGCTTTGATGACAGCAATGCTGATGCTTGACTTTTATTCAGCGGGTTCTTCTTCATACAGTACAGTCAGCAATAACCATTTAAGCTGCCATGACAGTTCACAGATACTTCCTGAGTGAAGTATAGTAATGTACATTGTCCTTTGAAGTACAACCTTCACCTCCTAGGCACCACAGGTCATTAGCTGCACTAGTATAGTTAAACAGTTTACATTGGTACATCACAGGTTCATCTAGATGTTAATAAGATCCAAAGAGGTAGCTGTGTTAGTCTAGTAAAACAGACAAACAAGGAGTCCTGTGGCACTTAGATTAACAAATTTACTGCATCTTCAAAGTATCTGATGGAGTGGGATTTTCTCCCATGAAAGCTCACTCAATAAATATATTTGTTAGTCTTTAAGTGCCACAGGACTCCTTGTTTGTTTGTTTTACCAGATGTTAATGTTCCCTTTTGACCCCTTAATCTAACAGAACAACACTAACAAAAAGGAACAAAAAATCTACTAACAATACACATGTATTTCAAAGCTCTACAGTCTATTTGTGAGGCACAGCCCTCAACACTGCTGTGTTTTCTATAGTGCGTCTTTGAAGGTTAGATTTGGGTCATGTATTTACAAGGTTGCTTGGCTTTTTCAGGCCTAGCATGACAAAGACCATGTAAAAAAGTAGAGATGACACCGAATTTCATATAAGGAATATTTTATAATCAAAATACTTGAAGTTGCTACTGGATAGGTGTGTTTTTACCAGAAACTGTGTTGTAACCTAATGTTTTCATTAAAGATTCCTGTTGACTGAACGGTTGGTTACTCACCGTAACCGTCCTCCTTCGAGATGGGCTGCTCACATACATTCAGTTACAGGTGTCTATGTGCTGCAGCGCACGGTAGCTCAGAAAGTCTTAGCGTTAGCCTGTCAGGTCAGGGCACATGGCCAACGCCCCCTCCATACCGTGGCCATGGCTATATAGGTAACCGTGACCCTGACCCTCCCAGTCCCATATACCTTTGCCAACTCCATTAGCGGGGACAGTGGGAGGGACCTGAATGTATGTGAGCAGCCCATCTCGAAGAAGGATGGTTACTGGTGAGTAACCAACCGTTCTCCTTCGAGCGCTGCTCACATCATTCAGTTACAGGTGACTGCTAGCCATACCCAAGGATGGTGGGAGGAGTTATAGTCTGCCCACATGGAGTACAGCTCTGCCCACAGCAGCAGCGTCTCTTGCCTGTTGGGCAATGGCGTAGTGTGTTGTGAAGGTACGTACCGACAACCACATAGCAGCCCTGCAGATCTCTTGGATCGGGACCTTGGGGAGGAAGGCCATGGAAGATGCCTGAGCTCTGGTGGAGTGGGCTCTCACAGTCTCTGGGAGAGGTGTGTTTGACCTTCCGTTGCAGTCTTTAATGCAGTTCACAATCCATTTGGAGATGCATTGGGAGGATACCGGAGAACCTCTCATGCGCTCAGTGTAGATTAGGAACGCTCTCCTTACATCCAGGGTATGCCACCGTCTCTGGTTTTCTGTCACCTGAGGGTCTGGATAGAAGACCGGCAGGCAGATCTCTTGATTCATGTGGAAGGGAGTGGCAATCTTGGGCAAGAACGAAGGGTGGTGATGCAGGACCACCTTGTCTGGGAAGAAAACCATATATGGGTGTTCAGAGGACAGAGCTCGTAGCTCTGAGACCCTTCTTCCCGAGGTAACGGCAACCAGGAAAGCACCCTTCCAAGACAGCACGAGCAGGGTGGCTGAGTCTAAGGGCTCATATGGCAGCTCTGTCAGAGCTCGTAGCACCACGTTCAAGTCCCACTGCAGGGTGGGGTTATGGACAAGGGGAAAAAGTTTTTCCACTCCTTTTAGGAACCTATGGCAGATGGGGTGTGAAAAGAGTGAGGCCCCATCTATTATTTGGTGAAAGGCTGAGATTGCTGCCAAATAAAGAGGACAGGGATAGGCCTTTCTCTTTGAGGTCAAGAAGGTAATTGAGAGTTCCCTGAATAGGTGCGGAGATAGGGTCTATGTTTTTATCATGACACCAAGTGGAGAAGTGATTCCATTTTCCCATGTAAGTGGACTCTTGGAGGGTTTTCTGCTACCAACCAGGACCTTTTTAACCCTATCCGAACAGTCTCTCTCTTGCTTGCTGAGCCAGAGAGCATCCAGGCTGTCAGGTGCAGGAGGCCCAGGTTGGGGTGCCGAAGGTGACCTGAGTCCTGTGTCAGAAGGTCCGCCCACCATGGGAGGCAGAGAGGGGTCCTCACTGACATGTCTTGAAGGAGAGGGAGCCATTGTTGCCTGGGCCAGTCCGGGGCTATCAGGATGATGAGCGCCTCATCCGCGAGGGCTTTCAGAAGCGCCCAGTGAATCAGAGGAATTGGCGAGAAGGCATACATTAGGGGTCCCGACCAGTTGAGGAGGAAGGCATCGTTGAGAGAACCTTTCTCCCAACCTTAGAGGGAACAGAATCGAGGGCATTTGTGGTTCTGCACAGTGGCAAAGAGGTCGATCTGAGGGGTTCCCCATCTGGTTGTCAACAGGGAGAAAACCTCGTTGTGGAGGGACCACTCATGATTCGCTAGTGGCTTTCTGCTCAGTGAATCCACTATGCCATTCTCCACCCCGGGAAGATGGGCGGCAGTTGGTGTGAAGTGATGGGCTATCACTAGTTGCCAAAGCTTGGTTGCTTCCTCGCATAGTGCCGTGGAGCAGACTCCCCCTTGGCAGTTTGTGTAGAACACGGCTGCTGTGTTGTCTGAGAGGATTTGGACCACTCTGCCCTGGATCTGGTCTAGGAAGGTCATGCAGGCCAGTCTGACAGCCCTGAGCTCCTTCATGTTTATGTGGAGGGAACTGTCCTCGGGGCTCCAGACACCTTGCGTGGAGAGGCCCCTGGATAGGTGGGCACTCCACCCCAAGTTGGAGGCGTCCATTATCAGGGTCACTGCAGGCTTGGACTCCCTGAACAGGATTCCCCCCATTGCGAAGTCTGGGTCTCTCCAAATTTGGAGGGACTCCAGGGAATGTTGGGGAACTGAGATTACCTTGTCTAGATGGTCCCTTTCTGGTCGGAAGCTTGTGGACATGCCCCAATGAACTCTATGTCCTGAATGGGGCAAAGCTTGGACTTTTCCAAGTTTATGCAGAAGCCCAGGAACTCACACAAGTTCATTACCACGTCGATATGGTCTCATACTTGTCGACTTGCCCACTATCAGCCAGTTGTCTAGGTGGGGTAGATCCTTAAACCCCTCCTGTGTAGGAACACTGCAACTGTGCAACACACTTTGTGAACACCCTGGGGCTAGTGATAACCCAAAGTGGAGGGCGGTGAACTGGTAATGGCATCGTGCCACTACAAACCTGAGGAACTGCCTGTGGTGGGGCCGAATGGCTATGTGGAAGTAAGCGTCCTTTAGCTTGAGGGCCGCGAACTACACTCCTGGGGACAGGGAGGGGATGATCTGCGGTAGGGAGATCATGTGGAATTTTATTCTATGTTTTTGTTGAGAGGTCTGAGATCTAGGATGGGCCGTAGGTCACTGCTGGGCTTGGGGACCAGGAAGTAGCGGGAATAGAACCCTTTGCTGCATTCCCCCTTGGGAACCTTTTTGATGGCTCCGAAGGAGAGTAACTTCTGGCATTCAGCCTCGAGCTTGCCTAGCAGATCGGGGTTCTCTGGGATCATGGGAGGGGACGGTTTCCTGTCCTGGGGGGTTGAGAGGAATTGAATGTGGTATCCTCTGGGCACTGTGTCAAGGACCCACTGGTCTGATGTGACCTGAGTCCATCGTGGGGTGAAGTGGCAGAGGCGGTGGGGAGAGAACAGGGGTTGTGGAACGCTGCCCTCGGGGGGACCGTCAAAAATGCTGTTTGTGGCCCAATGAACCGTCCGACCCCCGTCCACGCTGCCCTGACTGCAAGGAGCCCAGTTTGCCCCCTTTACCTGATCGACCTTTATCTTTGGCCAGGTCCCCGAGGTGGCACTGGGGAAACTGGAGAGATCTCGGAAACTTGGTCTGCAGTTGCAACTGTTGTTTCAGTTGCTGCAGCTGCTGTTGTAGCTGGTGCGACCTCGAGGAACACCTGACAGGTTGTGGGGTGTAGATCCCGAGGGACCTCAGAGTAGCCCTCGAGTCCTTCATACCATGCAGCTTTGCATCTGTGGAAGGTGCAAAGAGGTCGAGACCTTCGAAGGGAATGTTCTGGATAATTTGTTGCATCTCCGTGGAGAGATCGGAGTTCTGGACCCAGGCCAAACGGCGCATCACCACTGCCGATTCCATTGTGTATGCTGCTGTGTCCACTGCATCCCAGGTTGCCACAAGCATATCCCTGGACGCTCTCTCTCCCTCGTCCAGCATCTCTCAGGTGATCCTCGGGAATGACTGGCCGGAGATTCCGTAGAGCTTCCCACAGGTTGAAGATGTAGTGCGTCATCAAGGCTGAATGGTTTGAGATGCACAGCTGGAGGGCAGCAGAGAAGTAAACTTTCCTGCCCAACAGGTCGAGCCTCCTTGCCTCTTTGTTCTTGGGAGTAGTTCTAGGTTGGCCTTGTCTCTCCCTTTAGTTGACTATGTCAACCACCAGGGACCCTGGGGCCAGGTGATGAAACAGGAAGGGAAAACCTTCCGGGGAGACAGAATATTTCTTGTATGCTACTTTGGACACTGGTGGATTCGAGGAATGCATTTGCCAGCATTCCTGGACAATGCGAAACACCCTGGCATGCAAGGGGATTCCAACCTTAGCCGGCGGGGCTTGATGACACACATCAAAGAGGGAATCATCCTCCATCTGGATCACCCCTAGCTTGAGCTTCAGGTTTGCCGCCATGTGGCAGAGAAGGCCTGTTCAACGCGAGGATCCCCTTTGTGGTTGGCAGACATATCGATTAATTGCTCATCAGGTGACGAAGATGATGGGCCCTTGATCTGCTTTGTTGCGTAGAATCAGGGTCCGGGTTGTCATCAGAGAAATCTGAAGACTCCAGTGCAGGCAAGCGGGCATAGCGGGAGAAGGTGTCATCTGCCGTTGCATTCAGCCAGTTGAGGGTCCATTCATTTTGCGGGGACCTTGACAGCAGCATAGGCGTTATGAGGGGGGCAGGTGCTTCCCCAGATGTGTGCCTTCACTGCGAGCTCAGTGACACGGAGCTTTTCCGGGCTCGCTTTCTCGGGTGCTCCTTTTGGCGGGTGAAGAAAGGGATCTTCCGAGGATGACCTGGATGATCTCCCCACCCCAACAGTAGGCACTGTGGTACTGAGAATTCCTCGGAGAAGCGGTGAGACAGAGCCATAGAACTTGGGTCTGGTACCGGGTTTGACGGTGCTGGGTTGGAGATGGGTGAGGAGGCCCGGGACGGTGCTGGCATCAGTGCAGGTGTTGCCGGTGCCAAGTCCGATGGTACTGGAAGTGATGGTACCGGAAGCAGGGTTATTGGCGATGGTGCCGGGTCCAGCGGTACCAAGCTTGCCAGTGGTGCCAGGCTTGTGGGCGGTGCCATGTCCGGCAGCGCCGAGGGAGGTGGTGCCGTTGTGGCCAGTTGCCTCTTGTTCTGCACCAAAGTCAGATTTAAATGCCCTTGGTGAGCCGGTGCCTGAGCCAGGGCCCTACCCAGGGTAGCTGGAAGGCTACTGAGACCGGCGAGGTCAGTGCCTCGGAGGTACCATGGAAGGTTGAGATCTTGGGCCCGGTACTGGGGATCGGAGGGAATCTTTAGCCCAGGCCAATTGAGGATCCGGCGGAGCGCTGGTGGATCGGCCGCTTTTGAGCAGAGTGGCTCCAGTCCTCAAAATTAGGCGGAGGTAACACACCCTTTCCAGCCAAGTCCTCCGCTTGAAGGATCGGCCAATGAGGCAGTCTGCTGTGAGGTGGGACTCCCCAAGCAAGCGAGGCATTTCTCGTGTGGATTGTCCATCGTGAAAGCCTTGCAGCATCCTAAGCACAGCTGGAATCCTGGCATTTCGAGTTTTGCACGAAAAGACAGGCCCTTGCGTTTCGCAAGATAACGCTGATCCGAACTGATGCTGATGGCGGAAAAAGGAACTGGGAGGGTCGGGGTCACGGTCATCTATATAGCTGTGGTGTGGAGGGGGCGTTGGCCGTGCGCCCTGACCTGACAGGCTAACGCTAAAGATTTTTCCGAGCTACCATGCGCTGCGGCACGTAGACACCTGTAACTGAATGATGTGAGCAGCGCTCGAAGGAGAAGCAGGGTTTGTAAGCTATTGTATGTGATTTTACCTAGTTGTTAAACCTGCACAACACAACGTGTTATTCAAAGTAAATAGTAATTAAATGGCCAGTCATAGCCTGGATATTATGTAAACACAATCAACAATATGGAGTCCCTTTACAAAATACACTATGATGGGGAAAATATACCAAGCAGAAAACTTTAGCTTTATGTTAATGGGTTCACTTTATGTCTCTTTATGGTTTTAATCTCTCTAAGGGCTCTAATATGCAGTCAAACTGGTAATGAAGGCCTAAGGCTGACAATATGAGAAAATACATAAAATCTGCCACACTGTCTAATAGATTTCCATTCCAATTTTCCCACAAGGGAGGTTCAGGTCAACCTTAGAAACATCTGAACCTTTAAATATACAGCCAAACCCCTGGATCTTTTGAGGTTTGCCCATCACTACTTACTGTTGGGAAAAAAATGTATGGCACCCTGTGGAAAGTATTTAGGCTTATTTGTGTTAATCATCTGTGTTCTGTGGTTGTGACTCCCTTGAGAGCAGACAGCTATTTTTTTAGTAAGTTTTCACTGACTGATTAACAACAACATAATTTCTCATGTCTAACTTTGTGTTCTCCAACTTTGAAGCTCTCTGCGCACTTGAAACTGAAAGTTTTGATTACTTCAGGTGTCCTGTTGCATATAGGATGTGCTTCAAGGATGTAGATGTGTTAACATTTCAGGTTGTTTGTTCCCCAGTTGGCTGTGTAACAGTTGTATTAAATAAAGCAGCATATGACAAGCATGAATATTGTGCCAAGTGATTGTTTATAGTGGAGTAGCATCTAGAAGCCCTGCTCAGGGATCTGGGCTACATTGTGCTACACATCCTACACACAAAAAGCCTACAACAAATCATGCAATCTAACTATATGAGGAGAACTGCTATGACATGAAGCATGTAAAACTAGGGATTTTGGTGGGTTTGTGACAGGAACTCACATTTTTAATTCACACTCTGAGTCAGTGGATCCCAACCTTTCTGAGTGAATGCCACACTAGTTAACATGTAGTGATAGCCATGTCCCTGCAAACCCTCCCTCCATAAACATATATAACCCCTATAAGCACAGAAAATGATAGCAACACTAAATTACATAATAATAATAAAAGTTATTCTTACCTGAGTAAGAAGCTAAGTCTACCCTGCTACAGCCACTAGTGCAAGCCCTGTTTGGCTCCACCTCTTCCCATTCTTCATGGACTGAAGGTAATGAAGGTGAGCTCTGGTGGGCTGGCCAAGGCTGCTCCTCTTCAGCTAGATGCCTGGCTGGCATGGATCCTGAGGCTGCTGTGTCCAGAGCAGAGCCTGGATGACTAAATGATCTCAATATTACTGAAGCCTCATAGAGACCCTGTAATCTTTCCAAAAACAAAAAACAAAAAAACAAAAAACAAAACAAGGAGTCATGTGGCACTTAAAGACTAACAGATCTTTAAGTGCCACAAGACTCCTTGTTTTGTTTTGGTTTTTTTGTTTTGTTTTGTTTTGTTTGTTTGTTTGTTTTTGTTTTTGTTTTGTTTTTTGGGGTTTTTTTTTGCTGGACTAGACTAACACGGCTATCCCTTTGGAAACTGACAATATCCTCTAATCTTTGACACTCAGGTGGAAACCATTACAATAAAGTGAACTTGGAATTTTTTGTGACATGAGAAGGTTCAGATCACTTTTATGTGTTCTCTTCTAACATATGCACTGCCGTTGGTCAAAATTTTTTAACTAAAGAAGTTTTTCAACAGAAACTGCAGTTTTGTCAGAACTGAAATTTTTGTAGGCACATATCTATTTCAATGAAATTTTCCATGGGAAAAATTCAAAATGAATAATTTTGTTTCAATATAGTAAAATGGGGTTTTTGACTAATATTTCAATTCAGTTTCCTTTAACTATATATTAAAATATTAATTTTAAAATAAAACATTCAATTTTGGATCTATTTTATTGCAAATTGACATCAAAATAGAACTGTTTTACTTTATTGAAAGTAAAGGATTCTACATTAGTGAAATGAAACATTGTGATTATTCTGAATTGAAATTTTGTAGATTTTTTGTTTTGGTGGGAATTTTTGAAATTTCAGCATTTTGTTCTGATTTGGAAGCCATTTGGAATAGAAATTCCATTTCCTGGCCAAGCTCTGATTTGTATCCTTTTGCGCAGTCTTTCCTGGTTTTAGTTAAGGCTGGAAGCTGATACCCGGTACAATTACTAGACCAAAAACATTTGGATGTGTTTCATTCAGTTGGGTTTTTTAAAAAATATACCCTTTGCCTAAAACTCAGGGCTTGTTTCCATTAATGAGACAAAACTCAACAAAATGTGGCAATTTCATGAAGCAGGCTGCAATAAGAGTATGCACCTAGTTACAACTATCCAAATAGGGTTGCCAATTCTTGTGATTTTTATCCATTGTTTCACAATACTTGGTGATTTTTAAAGCTCCAGAAGCTGAAGTCACATGAATATGAGAAAATTCTCATTTAAAAATAAATAAATAAATAAGTCACTAGTCCTCATGGCTACAGAGAAAAGATGGAAAACGTACAATCTAAAGGCTCAATCCAGAAGGTAAAGAGGAAGAAACCCTAACCCAAATGTTTTACTTTTAAAAATCTCATTATTTTGGGGAGCTACTTTTGTGATTTTTGAAAAGTTGGCGTTGGCAATGCAGCCACAGTATAACAGAGGGACAAATGTAACGTGCATACCATATTACATGAGCAGGGGTTAAAGTAAGCTGGAACGTGTGGGAATGCCATTCTGGGGCCCATTATTTTTAGGGACTCAACATTACAGGGCCCCTAAAAATAGAAAATAGAGCCAGAATGCTGTGTTCCAGGGCCCACCGTTGAAAAATAGCAGGCCCCAGAACGCAGCATTCTTGCACCATGTTCTATTTTTAGGGGCCCGAACGCTGGGCCCCTAAAAATAGCAGACCCCAAAGCAGCGTTCCCCAGCGTTCCAACAGGCAAGGGAGGGGGTGAGGCCAGGGGTGCTCCTGGGGAGGGCTCAAGCTGTGCCCCAAGCCCCTCCCTTTCCATGTCCCACCCCAACCTGGGCCTGCAGCCATGCTGCTGCCCCAACCCAGGACCTACTGCCTGGTAAGTGTGGGGGCAGCCCGGCTCATGCTGGGGGGTGATGGGGGGAGGGGGTTGGGTACTGCCATGTGGGGGGGCAGAATCTGGGGTCGGGGGGGGCCACCCATGTGGGGGGGGACTGGTGCAGGAGCATTCCAGGCCCCTCAAATTATACTTTAACCCCTATACATGAGCAATCCTAAAAGGCAAACACCCATTACAACTAATGCAGCATCAAAAACTAGGAGACCAGATTGTACCTGAATTTTTGTGAGTGCATGCAAATGGAGAAGGATGGAGGACTGGGGACATGATGCTTGCAGTCTCTCCACTTTCCCCATCTTTGACACACCCACATGCACATTTTGTCCTGCAGGAACTGCCATAGTTGTAATACCTTTGCTTTTCTGAGACCAGGATTGCTCTGTGCAAGCCCTCATGTTTCAGTCGCTGCTCCCAGAGAGAAGGAAGTGGTAAGGAGGAAACAGGTTATTGGCTCCACTCCCCCTGACAGAGCCAGCCTACTGTGGAGGGAAATTCACTTGCTACACACTGCCAATGTGATGGCACAGCAAACACATTTCCCCTGTGCTCCTGATCACTGAGAGGCACTGTGTTTCGCTGACATACAGTACGTGCCAATGCACGTTTGTATAAATCCTAGAGCTAAGTGGACGTCATATCTGAACCCTAGCTCTCAAACCCACATCCTGGCTCTGACTGAGTCTCCAGATTCAGATGTCATCTGCTTCTGTGAAAATCCATTTTATTCTGTTTAGTGTCTGTAGCTAACTTCTGTTCTTGCTGAATTTCTTACTCTGGTTTATAAGTTTCATCTTCTGTGGCCATTTTTTCATCCCTCTCCCTCATGTCCTGGCCAAGCTGCATAAACCCCAATGTAACTGCTATGAACTAGCTCTGAACGATGATGTCAGAGACCATGGTTTAGCATGAAGAAGTCAGTAAAGTTCACTCTCCACCCCTGGGAGCTGCCTGCAACCACTGCAGTGCAAAGTCAGGCAGATCTTTGAGGCCTGACTGTTCACTCCGCATGATTTTGATCTGATTACAGCAAGCAGCAGAGGAACGATAGCATGGATGACAAAGTATTGTTTGTCTTCTCATCAGTGCCCTTTAATTAACTGCCTCTGCCATGGCAAAGGGGAAAGCACTGGAGTGGATGTGATTCCTGACTTCCTTAATAATAATTTAAAAAATAATCTGCTGTATTTAAATTGACTGGACTTCATTCTCTGCTAAAAATAGGAAGAAGAAAGCAATACTATGTCTTGCAGGGTGCTTGAGCTACTTTATCACACATGTAATGGAACAGACACACAAGGAAGAATGCATTATTACTACTCACTTGCAAAAGCATCTTCTGCACCTCAGATACTGTTCAATATATTGTTCTGATGGTTCCTCGTGCTAAGAAATATTTTCTGTTACCCACAAACTACTAAGATAAAGGAAATATAATAGCTACATGGTTATTAATTTCTTTCTGCTGCTCCTCAATAGGGAAGGCAAATTATGTCCTGCTAGTCCTTTTAAATCAATGTTTAAATCTCATTTTTTACATGTCTCACTGATGAAACCTTCTGCTTAACCAGTCAACATTGCCACAGAGAGCAAGTTATTATCTTCAGATAATAGTCTCAAGGATAGATTAAATTGATGACCTGCTGGTATGACACACTCCTCTTTCAAGTGGTGGTGGAAGTTTGGCTATTTTAAGTTAGTCAGCAAAATCTGATTTCCAGATTGGAGTAAGATCTCAGGTTAGGTGCTGTATCTGTATGTTAATGTTTATTTGGTCTGGAGGAAATTCACCCCTGTGCAGGACCAGTGGAATGCTGTGGGATATTGAAAACTGTAAGAATTACAAGCTGTCACTCTAAACGCTAAGGGGTTTTCTGGTCCTTCCTGCAGGTTGGGGAGGGCTCTGGTGAGGTGGCATGGGATGAGTTGTGTTTCTCTGTTTTAGGAAGTGACATGCTTTGTCTCTCTCTGGTATTGGGTTCTTGTGAGTTATCGTTCTAAATTCAAAGGAATAAAGTAATATTATGTTGTAACTTCCCAGCAAATGTATTTGTTTTTATCTAATTCTGTTTATAGGCATGAATATGACAAACACCTATGTCCCATGTTAGGCCTTCCAATCCAGTTTGAGATGGCACTAAAATGAGGCATAGGCCTTGTGTTGCCTTTCTGTACGGGATAAAATTTCAGTTTACGAGCCCAAAAGCAGAAGACCCTGTAATATACAGGTTGTCCCAGGACCCAGTTACAATAATTCAGTTCCTATCTGTATGAAAGACATGACCTTCCCATGCTCCTTAACTGGGCATATCCAAGTGTCATGTGATGCACTTGTCATAGCAGCAAAGCTGATGTGGCATAGTGCAATGCTAGAGCTGTTACACCAAGTGTTTAGCACAGTTTATGATGCAGTCTGAACTATCCCTTAGAACCCCCTTTGAAACTAGGTGGGAGTAAACTGAGCTGTAGTCAGCTTTTCTGACAATAAACAAGTTTTAGGGTAGATGGGCCCAAAAAGAAAACTAGATGAATTAGAAATATAGGGTGAAGTCCTCATCCTCTTCGATGTCAATATTTTTCCCCTGACATCAAAGGGGATCAGGATTTTACCCCATCTCTTTTATCATGTTTCTTACTTCGTCTGCCATGGCTTTATTTCTCACACCTGAACATGTCACAACTGCCTGTTACACTTATTTGACAAGCTCTCTCAACAAACTCTGGCTCAGGTCTACACTGATGGCAGCAAACTCACCACGGCAGTTTGATCTTTCCAAATTGATTGAGCGGTCAATGAAGATCCACTCAGTGCATTAGGAAGTCAACCTGGTAAGTCCACCCCCTGAAAAGGAGTAATGCTGAGTCGAAGGGAGGCCATTTCCATTCAATTCAGTGAAGCGGGGACGGTGAAGTAAGTAGGCATTAGGAAGTTGAAGGGAGATACACAAATTATTTTATATAGCTTGTATATCTTCCTTCAACTGCTGCTGAAAAGCACAGTAACTGTAGAGCAGACCTAAAAAAGGGAGAAGGGAATTTATTGGCTCTTTAAATAGTCCCCTCTCCTAGACAGAGTGTAGTTCTTTGAAAAAAACAACAAGCAGTTGTGTGGCACTTTAGACTAACAGATTTATTTTTTGCATGAGCTTTCATGGGAGAAGATCCCACTTCCTCAGATGCTTCAAAGATGGGTGAACTTACAGAAAAAGCTTTTTCTGTAAGTTCACCCATCTTCAAAGCATCTGAGGAAGTGGGATCTTCTCCTATGAAAGCTCATGCAAAAAATAAATCTGTTAGTCTTAAAGTGCCACACAACTGCTTGTTGTTTTTTTACTGAACTAGACTAACACGGCTATCCCTTTGGAAATTGTAGTTCTTTGGGCACTTACTTGGACCAAACCTCTAAAGGGATTTGCCCATCTTTTGGATTAAAAGCCACAGCATATTAGAAAGGCAAACTGTTTCTTTCTTGCCTGAAGGAGTGAACTTGGAGGACATCTTCCTTGGGATGCTAGAAAATGATATAATTTTTTCCAAAATTACTTTCCTATCCCATTAGAGTCTAGGCTTAATTAGCTCAGAAGGATCAAAGGAGTTGTCATTTTTGTTTCCAAATCAAGCGTGATGCAGTTCAGGATCAAATAACAGTTCCTGCCTGTGTAACTAATGCGTCTAAAAGCAGATGAGGAGATGAAGATCCCTATAATAAGACAATTAATCCAAGAACACTTTGAAAGTCTGGAACAGAAATTACTGACCCCTCTGAAAATCATTTTTGATTGTGAGAGGGTTTTTTTTTTTTTTTTTTTGGTATAAATTAGTCCATCGGGTCATCAGCACAGTATTACATTAGAGGTTATGCATATGTTCTGTTTTACAGTTCAAGTTAATTGTGGTGCACTTGAAAAGAACTGAGAGTGTTTATATGAGGTAAATATGTTTGGCCCTGCCAATGTATCTTAACCCTGGCCCTTCTGCTGACTGAGATCTAATATGTTTATTTATCTCAAAAGTAAATCCATTGCCACACCAGGGGTGAATCTGGCCTTTTTTCAGAATTATTTTGGTGAAGGTCTATGGCCTGTGTTATACAGAAGGTCAGACTAAATGATCACAGTGTCCCTTCTGGCTTTGGAATCTATGAATCTTATAAATCCCTAAAGAAACAAATTGTTTCTCCCTTTGTTCTGGCTTTGGCTTGGGTACATTGTTAGATGACAACAACTTTGCCCTCATATCTGCACAAAAGATACCATCACAGGACCTAATCAAGCCAGTTATTCCATCAAGGGCTCATTCACCTGCTCATCCACCAATGTGATTTATGCCATCATGTGCCAGAAATGCCCCCACACCTTACAAACTGGATGAACAGGACAATCTCTGTGCGAAAGAATACATGGACACAAAACTGACATCAGGCATCACAACAATAAAAAACCAGTTGTTGAGCATATCAATCTTCCTAATCACTTTGTTGATTGTTTGTTAACAACTGTGCTCAAGCGAGTCTGTAGGACATCAAGACTAGAGGAACAGCAGAATTGGAAATAATATGCAGATTCAATTGTGTTAAAGCAGGATTAAATTGTGACTATGGATTCTTCTCCCATTACAAGAGGTGATTGGACCTCACCTTCCTCTATATGCTGTTTAACAGTGTTTGACTCTTAACAACTGTTTTGATTTGCTGTTACAGTGTGACCTGATCCCATGACTTACACTTCCTTGCATTTATTTTCCTCCCATTCTTTAAGTTCCCCCATTTTCAAAGCTTCTGATGAAGTGGGATTTTCTCCCACGTAAGCTCATGCAATAAATAAATTTGTTAGTCTTTAAGTGCCACAGGGCTCCTTGTTTGTTTTGCTGAACTAGACTAACACTGCTACCGCTTTGGAACCTGCTTTCTTTTGATGTTCTTCATATCTGTAGAGTCCTGCGCGGATACAAAAATGTGGAACCGCATCCGATCCACATCCGCTCAGTGATAACATTAATCCGATCAGAAATCCACATGCCAGGGTTTAGCTGCATCTGTAACCACAGCTGCAACCGAGCTTGGGCTCACATACAACTATTCAGACTTTGATTGGTTCATTCCTCATATGGGTCTCCCCACTTTTTCCTTTCTTATTTGTGGTTTGCAAGCTGTGCTATCAATCAGATTTCTTTGGCCACCTATGAAAACTCTGATTGACAGCAATGGCTTACCAACTGGAAGCAAGAAAAGGAAGAAGTGGGCAGGGGAATGAGCCAATCAAAGGCCAGCAGTGAGTCTCCAAGTCCCACCTTGAGACTCTGATTGGCTGGCAGATCACAATCTAGGACTGGCCAGAGCACATCCTGATTCCCCTGCATGCTGCTGACACAGCTCAGTGCAGCAGCTTCAGCAATGGATCACAGTGTGATAAGGTAAAAATAGACGCTGCATCAGTGAGTTGATCCGCAGCTATGCGTCTATGGTTATCCGCACCCGCGGATACCCGCAGATTTGCAGGGCTCTACATATCTGGTATCTTAATCCTGAATCTGTCTTTAGCAGAAGCTGTTGATCACATGCTAATTTTAGGACATGAGCTTTGGGTCAGGGGTAAAGTAGACTGTAATGACTGAATCACATGAGAATCACTTTGAAAACACTGTGTCTTTAAGAGCCTACTCAAGCAACTCTGGAGCACTCTATGATTCCATTCATTTGCATGCCCGTTGCAAGGCACACACATCAATGTGTAGCCTTTCTCCCACATTTCACCTGCCCCAAATGCTCGTCCCATGCCAGCAGGGAGCTGAGAGAGAGATCATCCAGCATGACCTCCTTTGTACCACAAGCCAAAGAACTTCTCCAGGCTAATTTCATAAAAGGGCCAAGTTCACCCCTGGTGTGGCAAAGGGTTTACAATAGAGATGAACAGAGATCAATTAATTTATCAGAACCTGGTCAGCAGAAAGCAGCTCATAAACCCTACCACAGAGCACAACTAATAACCATTACATCAGTCCTTCATGCCCTACGTGTAGCATGACCCCTATAACCCAGGAACTCTGGCAGCTTCATTTGAACAGGTCTTCCCCTGTACACAACTCTCTGTTGAAATCAAGGTAGTTACAGTGGCATATACCTGTCATAACAGCATGACAAGTCAAGCCCGCTAGTTATAGTCAGAGACAGTATTAGCCACAGAATGGAATGGCCGGCCTGTCCTTTAAATTAACATGTAACCTAATTGCTTGCTGAATGACCTGTGGGCAGTTTGCCTGTTTAGTTCAAGATTCTGTTGTCATTATTCCTGTTGAGCAATATCTTACTCCTTAAGTAGCCCCTTTAAAAGGAGTAGGGTTATTCAAAGAGTAAAACCCTACTTCACATGAATGTCTAGAACACGTAAAGAATCTGCCAAGTTTTGGCCACCTTTGCCTCATCCCAAGTGGTGATGCTGAGGTGCACAAAACACATGACAGCACCACAAGCTTCTTTTCATGTTTGGTCTGTTCTCTCTTAGATTCATGAGCAGGTTTGCAGAAAGCTTGGGAAAGGAGAGGAATGATGGCCATACAGCCAAGGCAAAGGGCTAGGAATCAAGCCTTCCGGGCTCCATTCCCAGCTGTCTAATGGCATATCTGTATGAAACTGAAGAAATTGCTTGCTTTGGACTCACATTTCCCATCTGGAAAATGGGGTTAATAATACTTCCTTACCTCATATGGTTTGAAGGGACCTCCTGAGGTCATCTAGTCCAACCCCCTGCTAAAAAGGAGAACCACTCCCACTAAATCATCCCAGCAAGACTTTTGTCTAACCAGGCTTTAAATGTTTCCAAAGATGGTGATTCCACCACCTCCCTAGGTAACTCATTTGAATGAGTCACCACCCTCCTAGTGAGAGTTTTTCCTGATATTCAACCTTGATCGCCTCAGCTGCAGCTTGAAACCATTGCTCCTTGTTGTGTCCTCTGTTACTACTGAGAACAGCCTAGCTCCCTCCTCTTTGGAGCACCCCTTCAAGTGGGGGAAGTTTGCTATCAAATCCCCCCTCAGTCTTCTCTTCTGCAGACTAAATAAGCCTAGTTCCTTCAGTCTCTCCTCATAAGTCATGTGCCTCATAGGAGTGTAGCAAGGCTTAACTTATTAGTGATTATAAAATGGTGCAAAAATCTCAGATAGAAAGTACTAATTAAGTGCAAGGCAAGGTGGCAAATCTATTCTCACCTAGTAACTTCACCATTGTCTCTGTTTTGCACAATATAGTTATCTGAGCCTTCAAGGAAAGAGCAAGATTAAAACTCTGGATACTTCTGGTACAAAAAAACCAGACCCCAGTTCCTTGAACTAATGGTGAAGCTGTCAGCACCTCTGAATTTCAAGTCAGGGTTTCTAATTTATCCTTGAGTCTGAAAATCAGGCCATAGGACATCTCTCATTTAGCTCTCAGTGGAACAACAGCTTTGATATTGTAGGTATTTCCTGCTTCTAGTCAAGTGTTTCTGTTGGAAATGCCAGGGATGAACCTTTCCTGGGGCATAGGACAAAACTGCTTTTGATCCTGGACAAGTTCAAACTGAAGAAAAGGTTTGATTCTGGTTTTATGCATATATTTGGGTCAGTTTGTTTTGTTGCAGAGGGCCAGTTGGCCCATTCACTGTGACAATAATGATGCAGACACAAAGGAGTCAAGAAAGCAAGAGGGGAATTTGAGGTAGGTCTAATTTTACATTAGCATGGTTTAATCCAGTGGTTGTAAAGCATCATTAAAGAGATAGGCACACTCTGGCAGCCTCTTCAGCACCAGCTGGCAGCTACTTGATGCTTCTCATTATGTTTCTCCCCAGACACAATTCTGGATGAGCAGAAGTTTGTCACTTTTTTTCTAGCTTTGGCAAGTAAATCAGATCACAGATTGCCCTAAATGAAATATTTTCTCCTTGGATCCCATTAACTAATGCAAAGAAAAACTTCCTGAGGAACTGTCACTGTGGTGTTTAGGTCTAGTAGGCTCTCAGCTTCTATATCTGAAGAGCTTTATGGTTATACCACAGAGGCCCATTGCTTAACACCATAATGGTGATTACTATTCTGCAGACTCAAGTTAATCCTGTGTGCTGACAGGAGATAGGGTTTCCCATTGCTAAGTGCTAATGCATTAATTGTTAATGGTAGCAGCAGTGTGTTCAGCCCTAGAAAATGTGTAATGTTGTTGCCCATATTGATTTTATTAAAAGGAAGCCCTCTGTTCATTGGGCCAGATTCTTTCTTGTGCTAGGATCTATTCAGCACAGGAGAGGGAGTGTTTGTCAGAGAACGGAAACAAGCTTCCTTATTTTTAAGCTGCCTTGGTCTCAGCTCTTCTATAACATGAGCATAGACTAGGGGCTGCACTAAATTATGACTGCTGGTTGTGGCTCCTAAGAGATCATAAAGCCATGTAAAGTTTGCCATAGGAAAGTGCCAATCCACCCCATCGCTCCCCCATCATTCCCCTCCTGCCCCTAATGTTCCCCTTAAATGGGATTAGCAGGGAGCATTGGGCACAGGAGTCAATTGTCCCAGTTTTATGCAAATTGAGAGTTCTGTGCCAGAAGAATATTTAACTTGGTAGAGCTGGCCAAATTACATCCCCTCTGCACAGCTCATACAGTACAAGAGGACAAGAAAAGGGGCAGGGATTGGTCCCATTTAACCTAATTCTTTCTCTTTTAATCTGATTTTATTCTAGTAGTACAATACATGCCAACTGAGGGCATGTCTTATTCCTTCCTATCTCCTTCAGCCAGTACTTTTCCTTATTTTAGTTGCCAAAAATATCCCTGGTCTCTTTTCCCTTTCAGATATTGTTCATGCAAGAATGGCCTTGCAGCATAGACATACAAGGGTAACACATGCCTCTGGTTTTCTCCACAAAGGGGATTCAAGTGCAGCAAGTAGGGAATTTCCATTAGCAGGACTCCTCTGCAGTTACTGGAGAGTTTTTGAATGGTACTGCATGATCCAAGGTGAAAGTCTTCTCTGGGCATGTTAGTCTGTGATTTAATGGTACTCATTGCATTCTCCTGAGCTGTTCTAGCACCCAGCAAACTTTCAGTGGTCTGCATGCCATGCCAGGGCAGGAGCAAACAATCTTAAAAAGACACATCTAAGGTATTGTGGAAAAACAACATTTGTTTCCTTTAGAGAACACTTTTTATGTTTCACCTCTTATCTACTCTACTTTCTTATGGTGTCCTGGCTCATGAGTGCTGGATTCTGGCATTGCTTAGAAACAAACTGAATTTATAAACAAAGAATTAAAAGGGATATAAGAAATCCAGGGCTAGAACTTCAGTGGAACTGTGCCCATTTACACCCACTAAGGATGTGGCTCAGAGCAGGAGCATCGCTGCCCTGGGGAAAGACCAGGGGCTGGACCTGCGCCCCGCTCCCCTTGGCCCTGATTCTCCTCCTGGGCCCGATCCGGCCTTGGTCTCCTTCTGCCGTCAGCCAAGCCCTGGATCCCTGGCTAGGGCCAGGGCCGGGGCCGGGAGAGGCAGATGCCATCACAGGCAGCCAGGCCTGAATTCCCAGCCAGGGACCAGGCTGGGAGCAGCAGGCACTGCTGTGGGCAGCCCGGCCATGGACGGGGCTGGGAGAAGCAGGTGCCACTCCTGGCAGTCGGGCCCCTGATCTCTGGCCGGGGCAAGGGACAGGAGAGGCAGGGGCTGCCCCGGAGATTTGGGGCACTAGCACTGGGACTCGGGGCATGTG
This sequence comes from Podocnemis expansa, assembly GCA_007922195.1. NCBI lineage: Eukaryota > Metazoa > Chordata > Testudines > Podocnemididae > Podocnemis > Podocnemis expansa. The sequence continues at coordinate 39,280,883 of ML682004.1, read as the reverse complement.
CCCTGTGTACCAGGTGCCAGAAATGCCCCTGGCTCACAGAAGGCAAATCAAATTTTGAGCCATCATCACAACTTTCTTTTTAAGTGATGTGCAAAAGGTGCTGTTTCCGAGACATCACCACTTACATCTTCCACACCACAGCAGACTCTCTATGTCCACACAATGCTTTTAAATCAAAATAACGACTGTTGTTTTGATTTAAAAGTTGTCATGTTCAAACAACGTTTGGTTATTTCAAAATAACAAACCTTATTTCGAAATAGTAAAACTTTGGCTGAAATCGAAATAGCCGTTATTTCAAAACGGTTGTTTTGAAATAGCGCCATTCAGACATGTTATTTCAAAATAACCATTATTTCGATTTAACACTTTTGCCCCTCTCCTTCCCAGGGTGCCTTCCTTTTCCTATACATTGGCTGGCAACACAGCCCTGCCAGGGGGCCATGTTGCCACAACTCCCATGCTGCCCCTCTCCTGATTTGAAATAGCATGTCCTGTGTCCAGACTTACTATTTCGATTTGAGGTTTTTCAACCTCAAATTTTATTTTGAATTAACTTATTTCAAAATAAGCATCTACCTGTGGACATAGTCTCTGCCACTTCTAACTTCACTTGATGGACTGCTATCCAATCACTATACTTCTGGGCATATGCAATGCAATGACAACCCCAAAGCCCATCAGCTCTTTTCTAAGCCAACCCTAACTCCTGTCTACGTATAAGAGTATTAGGAAAATCCCATCAGGAAAGTTATGTTTCTTATTTGGATTCTGTTAATGCCTGGAAACTCTGCTTAGAGCTTGGAGCCTCATTGCTCTAAGAACTGTATACACATTTAATGAAAATATGGTCCCTGCCCCAGAGCTTACAGGCTAAGCATATGATAAGAGATCCAACAAATGGGAGAGAACAAGGTAACAGTGAGATGATTAGAAGTGATATAATCCACGAGGGTTATAGCAGAACTGTGTAATGATTGTCAAATGTTTTGGTATGCATCATGGCAGTGAGGACTTTAAAGGAGAAATCTGAAGATGAAGAAGAAGAAGAAGAATGCAGTATGTTTATAGGGTTGCATTGTAGAACAATAGAAGATAAATAGAACCAAACCATCATGACAAAGGTTGTCCATGTGGTACTTTTAGTCCATCCAGAAGCAGGGAGTACTTGAAATATGGCTCTGTAAACTGACCATCAGAATCTGATAATTTTATTATCTACTACTATTTGTTGTTATTAATTATTTGTATTACCACCATGCCTAGGCACCCCAGTCCTGGGGTATGATCCCATTGTGCTAAACCATTGTTATTGCATACTACTACATTGGTGTAAATTGACAAGGCTTCACTGATGTCAGTAGAGCTATGCTGATTTTCACTCACTGAGAATCTAGCTCACAGTTTCTTTGACATATCTTTTCCAGATTGCAATTCAGAACTGGTACCACTTTAATTATTTAAGGTGGATTAACTATATTGGCTAGTTATGGTATAGTTTGTGTGATTTGTTGAATGAGTCTCATATGGTTCTTTAGTGGTTTATGTTGATAAGTTTTTCTTTTTCTAATTCTTGTTCACAGAAAAATGGCTTTTGAAATCTGCTAGGGGAGACTGAATATTTGGCTATATAAGGAGATGTCTCTTTTGCTCTAAAATAAACTTGCAAACAGACTTGCCAATGTTTATTATTTCAAATGCAGCTGCGCTAAGTTGGGTTTGATGATCTAATGGAAGATAATGCGCCAACAACTTTGGGAGTAAAAAGCTTTGTGTAATCAAATGTATCCATATATTTAGCCAATATTGACCATGTATATAGGTCTAAATTGTGGGATTTAGCCACTGGAACCCATGGTGACACTTATCCACATCTACCCCAGTGGAGTTTGGGCATGGTTCCTTCTCGGTGTTCTTAGTGTGTAAGGGGAGTGCACATGATCTTTTTGTGATAGTTGGTTTATCATAGCTTTGTAGATGGCCAAAGTTGCAAAGTAAATCAGTGATAGATAATGGTACAGAAGATAATGGTACAGAACTCAGGAGTCCTGGCTTTCTGCCCCTACTCTAAACCACCTTAGAATATCTGTTTGACTGAGATGTTTGAGTCCATAACTTATGTTACATTATTGCGGAAAATGTATGTGAAATTCAGGTATAACATCAGTAATGAGGCACCATGTGGGGAAAAAGAAAATAAATAGGCTGACTTCTTAACATGGACAGGGATCTAAATTCTTAGTGGGGTCTCATCCTGTCCCTGACTACTTGTGTTATATATCTGCATATCAGACAGCATGTGATTATGTCTGTCTGCTAGTAGCTGGTTCCAAGAACTATCAGTCCACTACTGGCATATAGCTACAGGAGTTCTTCTGTAGTTCAGGAGGGCATGGTCTGGGCTCCTGGTGCTGAGCCATCTAGGGTTTGATCCCCACTGATGACTGTGGTGTCTGTGTGGCCATAGTCTGTTATTCATCTACCCAGCTCCTATGACAGTGAGGTGAAGGAGTATCTGTGGATGTGCATTATGCCATCCATAATGGGAATTCATGCACTAGAAGTCTTTACACATAATTCTTGTGTACAAAGACATATGTATACATAACCTAAAGTGCATCCTTGTCAGATGGTATTGATTCAGAGAATACATTCTTCTTGTATATGCTGTATCACCTTTCTATTGCCATTACAACTTTGTGTCAGCCTTGATATGCAGTTGTATAAAGCTTATGGCTGGGGGAATCACATTTTCTTCACCTACTAGCGTATGATATTTCTTGTAAAATGTATATTGTATTATAAAGGGCAGTCTGATTACCATGATCAGACTACACTGATCACTGATATAATGAATTGTTACAAATTGCTGGACTTTGTCCTTGTAAAAGGGATGAGTAAGATCTCAGGGAGTCAGAACAAGAAACTGACTCTTCTTGTTGGCATTTTTGCATCATTAGTTGGCAACTAAAACTTCTTAGAGGCATGGAAAGAGAGATTGAAAAAGAGTAGCACTGTTTAGTTTAGAGAGGAGAAAAGTAAGTGGGGCGTGATAGTGATATTCAAAAGAAGGAATGGTTTAGAGAGGATAAATCAGCAAGTCCTGTTTACCCTTCTTGTGGTACTAGAACAAGATCATTCAGAGAAAGTGAAAGGCAGCAACTTTAAAACTGGTCAAAGGAAATATGGCTGAACACAACACTTCATTAAAGTGTAGAACTTACCACCAGGAGGAATCACCGAGGCCAAGAGGCCAGTAGCATTAAAAATGTGTTGGACATGTATATGGCTAATGAGACCTTTCACTATTATTTCACTAGAAAGAATCAACAAGTGGAAGGGATAGAAACCCTCACATTTTGGGGCACATGCCAACCTTTCACTGGATTGGGTATTACATGATTGCCTACAATATGGTTCATTGCATTTTCTCTAAATAATTTGGAATTGGCTGCTGTCAGAGGCAGAAGGTGGGACTAGGGGAACCACTAGTCTTACCTAATACAATTATTGTGTTTACCAAAGACTCCCAACCTGTGGTCTGAGGGCCAAAAGTGGCCCATGGGGGCTTTCAGAATGCCCTGCCACTTCTCTCTCACTGGTGGGAACCACTGCCTAACAACCCAGGTGGAGCATGTTGCCACAGGGCTACAAAACTGGTACAGGCTCCTTGCTGCAGCCAAGGGGATCAGAGATTGGTGCACCCATGCCCCTGCCTGTAGCAGGGAGCACAACAAAGTGCTCCACTTGGATCCCTAGGTTCTGGGGTCCCTGCTAGAGCTGGTGGGAGGGGAGCATTTACCTCCCATTTCCTATCTGCCTTCTAGAAGAAGAAAGGAGCCACCGCCTGGGGACCCAGGTGGAGAACAGGATGTGTGCTGTTTCTCTGCTGCTGGCAAAGGGATGGGAGATCAATGAGGAGGAAACAGCCCCATCACTAAACTGCTTCTGTCTGTGTGTATTCAGGGATGGGTGGGTGGGGGCACTGGTAGAAGTGGGGGGTGGGGAGTGGGATGACTGCTGGTGGAGGCTTCAGGGATGTAATAATGATAACTGTGACCCTCCCCTCAAAAAGGTTGGGAACCACTGTTATATACTATACATGAATTTTAGAAACCAGACAGAACAGCAGTATGTTATATATGTATGTATATCTGTACTTTGTGTGTGTGGTTTTGTGTGCATGAATGATAGGCCTTACATGTTGTATATATTCAGTAAACACAATTATTTACATCCCACAATGCTTGGTAGTTTCTTTATACTACTGTTGTTGAACAAAGATCAAAAGATACAACAGTATGTATATATATCCTCCTATGCCAGAGTTCAACAAGTAAAATTGTGTTTACCATCTCTGTCTGCAGCCTTCTACTTACACACAAACCTCAAGAAACATAACAACCACATGAGCAAATCAAATAAACCTAAACATAAACCTGGGATACAAACACCCTTGAGTGCTGGAAGTGTCCTAAAATCCCAGACTGAAACTAGATGTTAATTTTCCAAGTTACACTGATCTCAAATTTGCTTTTGAAAACCACTGCTGAGGTTCTAAATATTAGGCCTTTGAGTTTTTACTCCATACTGCAGTAGGTCACATTCAGCAAGATGATGGAAAGCTCAGAAACCCTGATAATTTAAAATGTTAGTCAAGATTTGCCAGAAGAATCTAAGAGTTATGAATGCAATATGAGGTAGCTCACATAGCAGCACTTCTAAGCTTTGCTTTTACATATTTTGAAAGGATCTATAATCTTATAGTACAATTAAACCTTTGATAAACACTACAAATGAAAGATAAATAAGTTGTCTGAAAAGGCAACAAAAACCAGGGATGAAGAATGGAAGAGATGGCAATGTCTGTTATTTACTTGTCCATCATGTTACACAGAGTGCTTTTTGCAAACAGCCATAACCTGATGGACAGATGTTGTTAGCACTATTTATTGAATGCTCACTGTGTGTGCACTCCACGCTTTACACATATTGGGTTGGATTCTCAAAAGCAGTCACTGTTGTCCTAACTGATCTCACTGAGAATGTTCAATGAGATGAAAGTGGGGCCCATGCTGAGTATTTTTGAAAAGCCTGCCTGTACGTCCTACTTTTGGTAGGTGGTCACTGAGGCTATGTCTACACCTAAAACCTTAGTTTGGACTTGGTTAGTCCAGACTAAGTAGTTTGAAAGTTGTGTGTCAAGCAGAGATGGGGGATCAAAATTTGTATTTGACTGTGAAATTTGAGGGTTTGAGTCACAGTTTCCATACTCCAATTTTAACCTGATTTGTTTTATGTTGGTTATAGAGTAAGGCGGCCTGAGGCAATCTCCTGTCTTTAGTATCACACTGGACTCTCCCCTCCCCTGCAGAGGCAAACACTAACAAACTTTGGGAATGTTTAATGTCCACTTTAGTCTTCAAGAGGGGAATATAGGTAATGAGAGGGATGCCATTTAATGAACAAGGAGGGAAAGGAAGTTCCCAGCTATAACACCCACGTGGCTAGATTGAGTCTGCCTTGCAGGCGGCTCTGACCAGAGAAAGGGTGTGCGTGGGGACACAGCAAGGAGAGCCCCTTTGCCCCAGGGGCACCTGTTCCAAACCCCCAGAGTGACCACACACACACTGGGATAGTGCAGGGATTATGGGAATGGGGAAGGTTTATTTACAGAGGTGCAAAGGGGAAACCAACAGGGGAGATGGGGCAGCAGTAACACAGAGTAAGCAGCTAACACAGGGCCCTGCAAGGCCCAACAATGCAGCAGGCTGGAGGCAGATATGAGCTCTGCTTCTACACCATGAGTTCAGGAGTCCCAGCACAGCTCCAGTCCAGAGTTCAGCCCAGCAACTCCTAGTCTTTGGCGCCAGCACTTTCCCGGCAAAAACCCTCTGATGCCTCTTCTGCCGCTCTCTGTGAACCCAGAGCGACACCCTCCCCACTTAACTAACTATAACCTCACCCCTGAGTTGCAGGTGCTGTACTCACAGCCCCACAGCTCTAGATGGCCAGTCACTGGATGCTGCTCTGTCCTTGGACGACTCTCCCCAGCACAGTGTCCTTCTGTGGGTGCTGGCCTGGCATCCCAGGTCAGCCGGTCTGTCTTCCCTGGCTTCAGGCAGGCCTCTCTCCCTGCTTCCTTCCCAGGCCTCTCCCTGCAGCCCCAGCCCCCTTCCTCAGCTCCACAAACCCTCTCCCACAGGGCAAAGATTTAAAGGAACCAAGCTCCTTAAAATCCCAGGGGGGTTACACTCTCCCCCCCCCGAAAGAAAAGGGTCCTTGGTGTCCCCAACAAGGTGGGCAGTTTCAGTCCATGGATTCCCAGCAGGAGACCCAGGGCCCCCACTGGTCAGGAGTATCGGAATTGTCCAACGCACGGGACACTGAGAGGCGGAAGAGGTTTCCTGCGAGGCAACTCACCCCCTGGGGTACTCCAGAGATTTTTACTTCACTGGGTTCTCCCAACCAATCATATGTCAGCACACACCTGGGCTTCCCTTCCCTGGAGGAACGTCTAAGTTGGCTGTCAGGCATTGACTGCTGTGGCACTACTGAACATGGGGGCATGGTGATGGATCCTTGAGGTGTAAAAGCAGGGGCATAAGGATCTAAAGTGGCTGTATGGGGTACAGAGTTCTCTTCCTCATCAGGCCCTTGGTGGGTCTCCACAGATTCAGCCACTGAACCCTCTGGGACACTTACTGTGGGTTCTTCCCCTTCCCCATCTCTTTGTGCAATGTTGGAAAGATCTGGTGTGGTTGAAACTTCTCCAAAAGGATATTGGCTGAACACTAGTTCTTCCTCACTCTCTGTGGTGCTGGGTGTTTGCAAAGTCCTGTTATATCTCCGTCACTTGGATCGTGTCCAGCTGGCGGGACCAGGGGTCTCAGAGACTGTGGGATCATCCTCATTGGGAAACAATACCTGTCCGACAGGTAACAGGTGATTCCGGTGTAGAGTTCTAGTGAGGCCACGACTACCCTCCAGGCGTATCCGATACACTGGTAGATCTCCCAGTTTCTCCTCAACGACATATAGGTCTGACTCCCAACGATCAGCAATTTTGTGCTTTCCCTATAATCCCAGATTTTGGGCCAGCACCCGATCACCAATCTGAAATTCCTGTTGCCTCACTCGCTGATCATATTGCAATTTGTTCCTTTGATTCTGTTGGCCAGAAGCTTGTGTTGCTATCCGATATGCCTCCTTCAATTGGTCTTTTAGGCGAGCCACATACTCCAAATATGTTTCAGGGAGTGCCCTATCAGAAGACACTCCAAAAACAGAGGTCAACTGGCAGCTGTGCCTCTTGACCAAACATCAACTTGTATGGTGTGTAGCCAGTTGCCTCATGCTGAGTGCAGTTATAGTCATATACCAAGTGCTCCACGTGCTGGCTCCAGGATTTTTTCTGGTGAGGGTCTAGGGTTCCCAGCATGTTGAGTAGCATGTGGTTGAATCGTTCAGGCAGTGGATCCCCTTGTGGATGATAAGGGGTGGTGTGTGATTTTTTTGATCCCCATGATTGTGCAAAGTTCTTTTATTAATCGACTCGCGAAATCCTGTCCCTGGTCTGAGTGTAGTCTCGCAGGCAACCCATAGTGAACGAAGAACTTGTCCCACAGGATCTTGGCAACTGTGGAAGCTTTTTGATTTTTTGTGGGATAAGCCTGAGCATAACGAGTAAAATGGTCGGTTACCACCAGGATATTTGTCATACCCCGGTGATCAGTCCCTAATGACAGAAAGTCCAGACAGACAAGCTCCATGGGTGCTGAACTTGTGATATTGACAAGAGGGGCTGTCTTCTTAGGCAGAGTCTTTCGTCGGATGCATCAGGTAGAAGTGTGTACATGGTGGGCAATGTCGCACCCCATCCGGGGCCAATAGAACCTTGCCTTAACTAAGGCCTCTAATCGTTCTACTCCCAGGTGACCCATTCAATCATGGTAGGCCTCCAACACACCTTGCTGATACTTTTGTGGTAGTACCAACCGCTTTGGGTGAGGTCTCAGGGAATGCTTCTTCCCTCGATAAAGTCGCCCACCTCAAACCAACAAGCGATCCCATTCCTCCAGCAAGAGGACCTCCTCTGGATGACTCGGTCGAATACTCTTGGGATCCTTTCCCCTTTCCAAACCATAAAAGGACATTCTTCATTCATGGATCAGTTGTCTGGGCATGTTCCACCTCCCGATCCTTTAGTCTGGGCAATTGAGGATCCTGTACTCTACTAAAACTTGAGTAGGCTATGGGAATGGCTTGTGGGGGCACCCCCAAGCAGTCAATTGCTCGTTCCCCATTGGCCATGGAGTGTTCCTTCACAACAGATACTCGTTGGCATAAAGCTCTCAGTTCAGGGGTACCCACATTCATCCAATTATTTGGAGACAAGTCTTTAATGTGAGGCTGACGAGACAAGGCAGCTGCATCTATGTTTGTTTGACCAGGATGATACTGAAGGGTGAAATCATAAGCAGAGAGTGCCGCTAACCACTGATGTCCTGCTACAGATAATTTTGCTGTTGTCTTGATATATGTCAGAGGGTTATTATCAGTCTTTACAATAAGCTTTGCTCCATACAGGTAATCATGAAACCTCTCTGTCACAGCCCATTTTAATGCTAGGAACTCCACTTGATGTGCAGGGTAGTTTCTCTCTGATGATGTGAGGCCTCGACTTGTAAAAGCTCCTGGTCGAAGTTTGCCTTCACGCTCTTGAGAAAGAACAGCTCCTAAACCAGTGTAGCTTGCATCAACATGGAGCTCATATGGCTGAGTGGGATCAGCATACACCAAAACAGGTGCTTGAGTAAGCTGTTGAATGATGTTATGGAAAGCTGCTTCACATTCAGAAGTCCAGTGCTTTCCGAACGGTGTGCTCACATTGAAGTATTGATGCCGGGGTAGTCTGCCCTTTTTCTTATTTGTGGGAGGGTATCCCTTTGTGAGTCTGTGAGGGCATGCGCAATATGGGAATCATTTTTTATGAACCTGCAATAATAGCCAAAGAATCCCAGAAATGACTGTAATTCCTTGAGAGTTGTAGGCCTTGGCCAGGTGGTAACTGCTTTTACCTTCTCTGGGTCTGTTGCTATACCATCTGCAGCTACAATGTGTCCTACATATTGTACAGATGTCTGGCAGAAGATGCACTTGTCTAAGGATAACTTGAAACCAGCCTCTTGTAACTCCCCACCTTCCTTGGCGGTGCCACGGTATCTGCCTGAATAAATTGCTCCTCTTCTTCATGTATCTCTCAAATGAGATTGTGGAATGGAGGTGGGTTTTGGATCCACTCCCTCAGCTGCAGTCACCACAGCATCAACCCATCTTGTCGGGTTCCCCGAAGGATCTGATCTAACCTAGCAGAATCAATGCGCTTAGTGGGAATTCCTCCCTTCTGCACTACCTGATGCACTAAATCCTCCAGCCTCCTGACGAAATCTGACAACCTCTCGTGAGACCCTTGATAGGTGTGATGAAACCAATAATACAGGTCTTTGCCGCTATCCGTTGTGCCGTAGACACTCTCAAGAGCAGCTAAATAGTCATGCACTGTGGCAGCTGGTTGGGAGTCTCTCAGGGTTCAGACAATCTGCATAGCAGGTCCCCTCAGACTCTCAAGCACTGTTTCCGCTTTTCAGCATCAGAGCATTGCCACTTTTGGACAAGGGGCACTGAAGATTCCCTCCAGGTCTCATAATCATCTTCCCCTGAGGGTACAGGTGTGACTCCAGAGAAACAAGGTAACCGCTTGTGTGGTGCATTTTCAGGTACTGGCTTCAAAACATCTCTGAGGGCATTCCCCAACTCTTTTGCCCACTCCACTAGGTTGGGTGCTGCAGGTGTTGGAGCCCTCCTAATGCCAATATTAGTTCCTCTCGTGTCCACGTCTCATTTGCCATCAGACTCTGTAGCTTCTGAGCTAATGAGTCCACCTCCAGTAACAAAGGTGCACTAGCAGAGGACTGTCTTGGCCCAGAATTGTCCAGGGGGTACCTCCCACTTGCACTTCTTTGGGTACTTTATCAGGATCTGCTTCTTTGGAATGAGTACATAGTGCTATAGAATCATAGAATCATAGGGTTGGAAGGTACTTCACAGGTCATCTAGTCCAACCCCCTGCCAGAGGCAGGACCACTCCCACTAAACCATCCCAGTCATGGTTTTGTCCAGCCGGGCCTTAAACACCTCCAAAGATGGAGATTTCACCACCTCCCTCAGCAGCTCATTCCAACGCTTCACCACTCTCCTAGTAAAAAGTTTTTTCTAATATCCAGCCTCGACCTCCCTAACCGCAACTTGAGACCATTGCTCCTCGTTCTGTCCTCTGTTATTAAAGAGAACAGTCGAGCTCCCTCTTCCTTAGAGCATCCCTTCAAGTAGTTGAAGGTTGCTATCAAATCCCCCCTCAATCTTCTCTTCTGCAGACTAAATAAGCCTAATGCTTTCAGTCTTTCCTCATAGGGCTTGTGCTCCAGCCCTTTAATCATTTTGGTTGCCCTCCTCTGAACTCTCTCTAGCATGTCCCTGTCCTTTTTGTAGTGGGGAGCCCAAAACTGAACACAGTATTCTAGATGTGGCCTTACCAGTGCAGAATAGAGGGGAATGATCACATCCCTTGATCTGCTGATAATACTTCTTTTGATGCAGCCCAGTATGCCATTGGCCTTTTTGGCAGCAAGAGCACACTGCTGACTCATATCTAGCTTCCCATCCACCATGACCCCCAGGTCCTTTTCTACACTGCTGCTACTTAGCTGAATGTTTCCCAGCTGGTAGCAGTGCATGGGGTTTTTTCATCCCACGTGCAGGATTTTACACTTGTCCTTATTGAACCTCATAAGATTTCTATTGGCCCACTGTTCCAATTTATCTAGGTCTCCGTGAATCCTGTCCTTGCCCTCCAACATGTCTACCAGTCCCCCCAGCTTGGTGTCATCTGCAAACTTACTGAGAGTGCAGTCTCTTCCATCATCCAGATCATTGATGAAAATGCTGAACAGAACTGGCCCCAGGACTGACCCTTGGGGCACACCACTCATTACTGGTTGCCAGCTAGACATGGAACCATTGATTCCTACATGCTGAAACCATTGATCTAGCCAGTTTTCTATCCACCTTATAGCCCACCTATCCAACCCATACTTCCTTAATTTGCCAATGAGAATGCTGTGGGGAACTGTATCAAAAGCCTTGCTAAAGTTGAGGTATATCACATCAACGGCTCTTCCCGCATCCAGAAAACCAGTCATCTGATCATAGAAGGCGATGAGATTGGTCAGGCATGATTTACCCTTGGTAAATCCATGCTGACTGTTCCTGATCACTTTATTTCCCTCTAAGTGTTTAAGGATGGATTCTTTGAGAATCTGCTCCATAGTTTTTTCCAGGGATTGAAGTGACACTGACTGATCTGTAATTCCCCGGATACTCCTTTTTCCCTTTCTTGAAAATAGGCACTACATTTGCTTTTTTCCAATCCTCTGGCACCTCCCCCATTCTCCATGAGTTTTGAAAGATATCGGCCAGCAGTGCTGCTATCTCATCGGCCGATTCCCTTAGTACTCTTGGATGCAGTTCGTCTGGCCCCATGGACTTGCGCACATCCAGCTTCTTTAAGCAGTCCCTAACCTGACCTTCCGTCACCAAGGGCCTGTCGTCTTCTTCTCTCCCATCTGCCACACCCATGGTAGTGGGCTGGGAGCTGACCCTGCCTGTGAAAACTGAAGCAAAAAAACGCATTGAGCACCTCCAGCTTTTTCCTCATCCTCTGTCACAAGGATGCCTACCCTATTCAGCAAGGGGCCTACACCATCCCTGATCCTCTTCTTGTTATTAACATACTTGTAGAACCCCTTCTTGTTATCCTTTACATCCCTCGCTAGCCGCAACTCCATTTGTCCTTTGGCCTTTCTGATTTTATCCCTGCAGTCCCTGGCAATATCTTTATATGCCTCCTTGGTCATCTGACCAAGCTTCCACTTCCTGTAAGCTTCCTTTTTATGTTTAAGCTCAGAGCAGAGTTCCCTGCTAAGCCATTCTGGCTGCCTCACATGTTTGTTCTTTCTCCTAGTTGGAATGGCAACTTCCTGTGCCCTTAGCAGGGTTTCTTTAAAATAGAACCAACTCTCTTGGAGTCCTTTCCCCTTCAGATTAACTTCCCGAGGGATCCTGCCCATCAGTTCCCTGAGGGAGCCAAAATCTGCTATTTTGAAGTCCAGGGTTTTTGTTTTGCTTCTTTCCTTCCTTCCTTTAATCAGGATCCTGAACTCAACCACGTCATGGTCACTACTGCCTAGCTTGCCATTTACCTCTACGTCCCTGGTCAATTCTTCCCTGTTTGTGAGCAGCAGGTCAAGTGGTGCAAGGTCCCTAGTTGGTTTTTCTAGCATTTGTACTAGAAAGTTGTCCCCAACACTCTATAAATTTCCTGGATTGCCCATGCACTGCTGTATTGGCCTCCCAGCAGATGTCAGGGTAATTGAAGTCTCCCAACCACACCAGTGCCTGTGATCTAGAAGCTTCCGCTAGTTGTCCACAGAACACTTCATCCACCTCCTGCTTCTGGTCTGGTGGTCTATAGCAGACACCCACCACAACATCTCCCTTGTTGCTTTCCCCTCTCAATGTAACCCACAGACTTTCTACTGGCACGCTTCCACTTCCATAATGGAGCTCTCAACAGTCATAGAGCTCTTTTACATATAACGCTACTCCTCCCCCTCTTCTTCCCTGCCTGTCTTTCCTGAACAGTTTATACCCATCCATGGCAGAGCTCCAGTCATGCAGGCTATCCCACCACATCTCCGTTATGCCTATAATATAGTTCCTTGTCTGCACTAGTATTACCAATGCTTCTTGCTTATTTCCCAGGCTCCTCGCATTAGTGTATAGGTACCTAATATACCTGGCCGATTGCCCGACTTTGTCATGTTGATTTCCAATTCTATTACATAAACCTCCTTGCATTTTTTCTTGGAGTTCTCCTCCCCCACTCTCCTTGCATATTGGGGCTTCAGTAGAGCACTGAAGACATTTGTTCCCCCCCCCCATGTTCCAACTACATTCTCTTTTATTGCTGGTGATGCAGTCCCAGCCCTCCCTCCCCCCCCAAGTTCCATCCCTTCTCCCAGATCACCCAGATTGTCACTTACCTGTGGGGCTTTGGTTTCCTTCCCCCGTTGAACCTAGTTTAAAGCCCTTCAATTCACAACTGTAAATATGAGCGTGGACCTTCACTCTCCCCGGTATTCCCACTGCATCTAGGCTCTCTTTAATTTCATTGGGTTCCATCTCTTCTGGGAATCTGGCCACCAGCCCAGCCTGGGCTACTGAGATCTGTGCCTCTTGGCAAAGGTCTTCTAGTAATTCTCTCTCCATTCCCCTTTTATTCAGCGGGTGGTTTCTTTTCACTTTGAAGGAGCACTCAGAGTGTGGGACATAGAAGTTTGTGTCTGCAAGAGTTCCCTGTACAAGCCACCAAGTGTAACCCCCACGTGGCCAGATTGAGTCTGCCTTGCAGGCGGCTCTGACCAGAGAAAGGGTGTGCGTGGGGACACAGCAAGGAGAGCCCCTTTGCCCCAGGGGCACCTGTTCCAAACCCCCACAGTGACCACACACACACTGGGATAGCGGAGGGATTATGGGAATGGGAAAGGTTTATTTACAGAGGTGCAAAGGGGAAACCAACAGGGGAGATGGGGCAGCAGTAACACAGAGTAACAGCTAACACAGGACCCTGCAAGGCCCAACAATAGAGCAGGCTGGGGGCAGACATGAGCTCTGCTTCTACACCATGAGTTCAGGAGTCCCAGCACAGTTCCAGTCCAGAGTTCAGCCCAGCAACTCCTAGTCTTCGGCACCAGCACTTTCCCATCAAAAGAAAATCCTGATGCCTCTTCTGCCGCTCTCTGTGAACCCAGAGCGGCCCCCTCCCCACTTAACTACCTACAGCCTCCCCCCTGAGTTCCAGGTGCTGTACTCATGGCCCCACAGCTCCAGATGGCCAGTCACTGGATGCTGCTCTGTCCTTGGACGACTCTCCCCAGCACAGTGTCCTTCTGTGGGTGCTGGCCTGGCATCCCAGGTCAGCCGGTCTGTCTTCCCTGGCTTCAGGCAGGCCTCTCTCCCTGCTTCCTTCCCAGGCCTCTGGCTGCAGCTCCAGCCCCCCTCCTCAGCTCCACAAACCCTCTCCTACAGAGAAAAAATTTAAAGGAACCATGCTCCTTAAAACCCCAGGGGGGTTACACAACATAGAGGGCAGAGTGAGAGTTCATCTGTGACCTAACAACCATTTTTGATGTGTGCTATATATCAGAATGTAACAGACACTCAGCCTGCTGAGGGGGAGGGCTGGCCAAGCAGGGTTTCACCCCTTGTGGGGTGGGACCGCCAAGTCTCTAGCCCTTGGCAGGGCAATTCACAAAGCCTCCAGCCCTTCCTAGCAAGGGGCTGCTAAGTCTCTAGCCCCTTGGCAGGGCAAAGTTCTCAACACAGTCTTTAGGATATGGTAGATGGGGAATGGCAGTGCCAACCCTAGGGCTCACAAGCAGTGAGGGTGCTCAGAGTAGGGAGAGAAATCAGCAAAGGGATAGTATCACACAGCTCCACTGTGTCCCAGCCCAGGTCCCTGGCAGGGCCTGAGGGTTCTATGCAGATGTCAGCAGGGTCCTGGCTACAACATGCTGACCCCGCAGCATGGCCTGTAGTAGAGGATGAAGACTAACACCCCCCTTTTTACTCCTGGGCCCATGTCCCAGCAGTACCTCATCCACTGGCTCCTAGGGGTGGTCATCCAGGGGTAGGTTGTAGAACCCTCCATCTCATCAAGTGGTGGTAGGTCTGGTAGTCCATCAGGTTTATTAGCAGAAGGGAACTCCTCTAGGTCACATGCCTTGGGGACCAGAGGGTCTTCAGTAGCCAGGGTTAGTTCCTCCAAGTCATAAGAGGTGGGTCAAGGCTCAGGGTCCCTGGCAGGAGATGACTCAGGACCACTCACAGGCCCCCCCTACTAGTGGCTCCTCCTTCAGGCTTGTGGCAGCCCAGGGCTCAGGCATTAGCTCCCAGTCCCCAGCCACAGGGGGCCCACACCAGACAGCAGGGCCCAGGTCCATAGGCCAGCACCCAGCTTCCCCATGGGGCAGCCCAGGGTCAGGAGGGAGCAGAACTATATCCTTCCCCTTCAGTGGCTTGGCCTGAACTGACCTGGCTGCCTCCCTTCTTATACTTCCTGCCCCGCCCCTCTGCTTTCAGCTTGATTGACAGGCTGCTCCTGGCTCTGCCCCTTGCATTCAGGCAGATCTTTCCAGGCTATTTCCAAGGGGGGCCTTGCCTTCTTGTTACATAGAACCTTTTACCTGTTGATGTGTTTTTTTATACAGGTTCCAGCACTTACATGTTTATTCCTCTAGGATTAGATTCTCATTTACACTAAGTGCCCTTGTATGCCACAGTAGCAGAAAAAAGGGGGCTTTTAAATGAACATAAATTACGCTTGCAGTTACTCTGAGGCCTCTTTAGGCTGCTTAGTGTAAATGTAATATGAGCCACTCCCTTTCGTGATATATCTTGAAAGAAGGGTCTTGAACCTCTCTGTTGTATCCTTCCTTGGGTAGAAACCCTGCACAAGTGACTAAATCACGGAGAAAGCTCTTCTTCAAGACCTTGTCTGAGTTGACTACTTGACTGAGCTAGATGCAATTTCAAGGTAGATTTCCTATCTCAGACAAAATGGTGAATCAGCAAATCTGGACACAAATGTCAGAGAACACTTAGTCTATGTCTACATTAAAAAAGCTTAGTTCAGACTTGTTTAGTCCGAACTAAGCAGTTCTGGGTTAGTTCGAACTAACCCAAGGCTAGTTTGAACTAACCATGGCTTTTTAGTTTGAACTAGCCACATTTTTTAGTTCAAACCTAACTTTTTAGTTCAAACTAAGAAAACATGACTAGTTTGAATTAAAAGTTAGTTCAAACTAAAAAACACAGCTAGTTCGAACTAACCGCTTAGTTCAAACTTATTGGGCACATCTACATTGCAAACTTTTTTCAAAATAAGGAGGCTTATCTTGAAAAACCTATTCCATGTCCAGGAAAGCACTTCACTTTTTCGAAATAAGATGCATGGTATCCTGAAAAAAGGAACCGCTATAGCGGTTCTATTAAACCTGCTTTTTCTATTGAAAAAGTGCTTATTTCAAAAAAGGCTATTTGAAAAAAGCACTATTTTGGACACAGAATAGGGTTTTTTTGAAATAACTTTGCTTCCTGTCTCTGTCTGTGTCTGTGACCTTCTCCCAGGACAGACCTTCCTCCTAGGGTTCCTGGAGGAGGAAGAGCTTGCCCTGGCCAATGAAAGGTCAGGATTCAAGGCCCAGCCAGACCTTTCCAGAACTGGCTGGCTCAGCCCACAGACAGGCAGGTAGGCATGGCCACATGAAGAAGCCAGAGGAGAAGCAGGGTGCCCTCATGGACACATTAGGAAATCCTGAACCTCTTGGCTGTGTGAAGCCAAGGTGATGTTTACACAGGGCCATCCTTAGGGTAGGGCAAGAGGGGAAGCCGCCCAGGGCCCCATGCACTGGGGGGCCCCACGTGGCTGCATCGCTGCCCCCACCTCATGCCAGGGACTGGGCGAGCTGGCCAAAAGTGGCAGCTCGGTTCACAGGGCTGGTGCTACTGTGAGGCCAGAGGAGTGGGGTGAAAGTTGCTAAAGGCAGTAGATCAGGGTTGCAACAAAGGTGAGTGATTAGGACTAACAATGAGGTGCTAATTGTTGTTCAAAGAACCTCTATGCCTCCTCTCTGAGTCAGTATCTCTTTGGGCTTCTCTCATTCATATGAAAAGGACTGAGGTCCCTGGCAAGCAACTGTCATGTTTTTTTTTTTCTCAATAGACCCAATGAAGAAAAGAAAAAACTGTGACCACCAACCTTATTCCACCATTTCTGAGATATGGGGATTGCAATTATTTTTGCAAATTAGGACTTGCCTCTTTTTTCAGTGGGCTGAGAATTCCCTTGCTTGCAACAAAAGTTATAACTTGTAGATTTTAATAAAAACCACAGAGATTTTTTTGACTGATAATTAAAAAGAGAAGAGAAAATCAAATTGTTCCAGTAGGAGCCTGTGTTACAAAGTATGGTATTTTTTCTACAACTAGAAAGCCTAAGTAACAATAAAATCCAACTCAGGGATGGATCTGCTGGAAGGAGAAGTTATAACAAGGTCCTAATCTGAAGGGTGGAGTGGGTAGCCCCATTGTGTTGCTGCCTTATGCACACTGCCAGGGTCACCAGACCAACCAGAGAGGGCTAGCACCCTCCAATCACAATATTGTGGACAATTGTGTGTTCATGGAAACTCATGCAGACTCAGGGAGCAGATGAAGTGCAGAGGTGAAAGTGGAAACCAGAGTAAGGTTACTAGATCTCAGGCAAAAAGAGGACATATCCTCCTTTTCACCTTCACATCCTCCGTCCAGCAGGCATTTTAAAAATACAGGGTTTTGTCTGGCTTTTTACTTACAGGGGTTAAAGTATACTGGAATGCCCCAGAACACCCTATTTTTAGGGGGAAGCATTCCAGGGCCCCCTAAAAACAGAAGAATATTACATTAATACTACATTTTCTTCATGCATCCTCTGATGTCCTCCTTTCCATGCTTTGGTATCTGGTAACCCTAACCCAGATGGTCTGCTTCAGTTCCTGGGATTTGGCAGTGGAGAAGGGAGCAGGACCTGGAGGGACTTGGACAGGCTCAGCAGCAGACAGGATCTTCTAGGACCTTTCTTTCCAGCCTGGCATTGGTTTCTTCTCCTTCCTCTGTCTCAGTACTTCTATCTCATTTCTCCACCCAGTTCCCACCCCCCACCATTTGCAAAGAGCTCCCATATGCACACTCCCGGCTACTACATGCAATTTTAGAGACTTGACATACATCCTGATTTAAGACAGGAGTATGGCATGTGGGATCACCCTCTGCATATTCCATGTAGGTGATCTCAACTTAGATGTGTAGGTTTCAGAGATGCAATAGAAGCCTCAAGAGAAAGGATGAAAGCCATGAAGGACTGCCCCCCCCCCCGCAGCCATGGTCACTGTTCAGTTTTCTGGCAGTGGCTGCTTTTTTTCAGTGGAGGGTCACTGCATGGCAGAGGAGTCGGAACCACTGGCTTAAGGGCTGCTGAGGAAACATACCCTGCACTCCTTTTCTGCCACTTTTGGCCGGCTTGCCCAGTCCCTGACATGGGACAGCTGGCGCAGAGGCCTGCCCCTCCCCTGGGCTGGCTGGCCCCGCCCCCAGTGCCTGGGGGGGTGAGTGGGGTCCCCACAGAAGGTGATTCACCCAGGGCTCTGCACCCACCTAAGGATGGGCCTGCATATACACCTTGCTCAGGGGCTGGCACAGTAACAGAGAGGTATATGCCAGCACAAAGGCCATAACTGGGATACTGAGCAGGTCAGGACAAAAGTAAAGGAGCTAAGGCAGGCATACCAGTGGGCCAGGGAGGTGAGGGACCCCACCAGTGCTTGCCAGTTCTTCCAGGAGCTTGACAGCTTCCTCGGCCAGGAGCCCAGCGGCCTCCCTGGAGCTGCCATTGACTCAGGGGAGCCCTCATGCCTCAGAGAGCCAGAGGCACAGAGCAGCCAGGAGGACCCACAGGCCATCAAGGCAGCCCTCTACACTGCAGTCAGCCCGGAGGCAGCCCCTGCTGCTGCACCAGAGGCCACCAGGTTGGAGAAGCAGGAGGGGGCTCTCAGTGAGGAGAAGGAGGAAGGCCCCAGTGAGGAAACATTGGGCCATGGCGCCAAAGCACCTGCAGGTGAGTTCCCCTTCCCCAGTAGTCTCCCCAGGACTTGGAATTGGGAGGTGGGTAGGGGAGGTGGGAGGGTACAGAGTGTGCTCAGGAATTTGGTATAACTGTTACTAGCTGACAATAAGGGGGTTTGTTAGGGAATTCCCTGCCCCTCCCCACCCTGGTGGGCACTTCTGGGTATACCTGTGGGTGTTCAGAGACAGTGCAGAGGGAGGTGGAACAGGGACAGGATGGGTTAGAGGGGCATCCAAAGGACCTCCCATGGGGCTGGATGGGCTGGCGTTCATGTGCAAGGGGGACATGGACCGGGGGAGACTGGCACTGTGTGCAGAGACATGCTGGCAGGTGAGGCAGCATGCCACTGGCAGTGCTGGCATGTGGCCTCTTATGGACCCCCAAAGCATGGCGTCCCACTCACTGCCACCATGCCCTCCATGCCCCATCGGGGGGGGGGGGGGGACAGCACAGCAGCACATACCAAGGGGGCTCCATTGCAAATAGAAGGCTCAGGGGTGGCAAGTTCCCCCAGGCAGCACAGCCCTAGAACTAAACATAGGGTTTTTTCTTGACCTCTCTCCAGCAGCTGCACCACCCATGCCCACTGGCCCTTCCAGGGCAACAATGGACCAACCCCAGAGGAGGAAGAGGAGGGCGCCATGCTTGAAGTCCAAGCAATTCAAGGACCTTGTCTGCCTTGGGAACCGCGCTGACAGCCGGATGGACCTTTGGCTGGAGTGGGAGTTTGAGCACTGCAGGGTTGAGCAGGGGTTGTGGGCAGCACAGAACAGGCTGCTGGACATCATGGTGGAGCTCCTCTGGGAGCAAAACTGGATGCTCCAGCGCCTGGAGCACCAGCAGCACTCCCCACGCCCTACGGCCCACTCTAGCACAGCCGCTAACCTGTGCCAGCCCAGAACTCAGGGTGGCTGCCTGCTGGCCCGGGACCCCCCAGCTCCTCACCAGTACCTCTGGCCCTGGAGCTGCTCCATCCCTACAGCCCCAAATGGCCCCTGTCCAAACTTCCCCCTTCCCTGCAAGGTCCCACCCTCACCCCTAACCCTCCCTTGCCCCCCACTCTATTGCTATCTGTAAATAAAATACCTGTACGCTTCATTTCTGTGTTCTGTGTCTTTTATTGGTGGGGGGTACAGGGGTATATGGTGGGCTGGGGGTAGGGGTGGGGGTGGGCATAGGCAGGTGCAGGAGGGGAGGTTTCAGTGGAGCAGCGTGTCGTGAAGCTGTCCCCTCGGTTGTCCTCTTCAGTGAAGTGGGCTGCCAGCACATCATGAATAATCTGGGCTTTGCGGTAGGCCCGCTGTGTGGAGGGCGGGGCCTCCTCTGGCTGCTCAATGTCTTGTGCGAGCTTCTGTGCCTCCTCTTCCCAGATTTGGGAAGCCTTTCCACCCACAGCTCACAAATATTGTGTATGGTGCAGCAAGCACTGATAGCCAGTGCCACGTTTTGCTTGCCAAACTGCAGGTGGGTTAGGAGAGCCTTCCATTTGGCCTTCAGATGCCCAAAGGCCTACTCCACCACTGAGCAGCAGCAGTGAAGCTGCAAATTAAAAAGGTCCTTTGTGGCATCCCTCTGCCCCATGTAGGGCCGCATTAGCCATGGCATCAAGGGGTAGGCTGAGTCCCCGAGATTTAGCAGGGGCACTTGCACATCCCCGAGGGTGATGTTATGCTCCAGGAAGAGGGTGCCTGCCTGCATCTGCCGGTAGAGGGAGGAGTTTCAGGGAATGCAGGCATTGTTTGCCCTCCATGGCCAGCCCTCATAGATAGCTTCGAAGATGCCCGGTGGTCAACCAGGGCCTGGAGGACAACAGAATGGTAGCCCTTCCTGTTCAGGTAGTCCTGGGCACCTGGGCACAGTGGTCTGGGGCCCTGATGGCAATATGTGCAGAGACCAGGATCCCCACACAGTTGGGGAACCCAAGTAATTGTAGGGCATCAAGGGTCTCTTCAAGGTTTCCTGGGGTGATGAGGCGGCACATCAGGACCCGCATAATTGCCCTGAAGCTGTCAATGACAGCTGCTCCCACCATGGACTTCCAGACCCCGAACTGCTGTGCAACCAACCAATATGAATCTGGGGTTGCCAGCTTCCATTGTGCCATGGCCACATGCTTCTCCACAGGCAGAGCAGGTCACGCCTGGGTGTTGATTCACTGCAGAACTGGGGTGAGCTCATGAATCAGCATGAAGAAGGTCCCCTTGCTCACCCGGAAACTCTGCAGCTAGAGCCTGTCGTCCCATACGGTGAGCAGGGGCATTGCTGCCCTGGGGAGGGACCCGGGGCATGGCCCCAGGCTCTGCCCCTGGCCCACAGGCCCCACCCCCTGGCCACAGGCCACACCCCCTGGCCAGGGACAGGGCCAAAAGCCGCCACGTGCTGCTGCGGGTGGCTGGGCCGTGCATCCCAGCTGTTGGAGTGGCTGCCACTGTTGTGGGCAGCCGAGCCCGGGATCCCCAGCTCGGGATGGGGCTGCTGTGGCCGCGGGTGGCTGGTCCCTGAATCCCCAGACTGGGGACACCAGCACTAGGATTCGGGGCACATGCCCCGGGTGTCCAGTGCCAGTGATGCCCCTGACGGTGAGCACAACTCTTTCCCACCAGTCAGTGCTGGCTTCACATGCCCAAATGTGTTGGGGCATGGAGCGCACTGGTGTGAGCATCGCAGCCTCTGTGGTTTGCTGGACGGGGTGCAGCGACCTGTGTAGTGCCACAGGGTCTGTGTGCTGGGGACATCTGCCCCACAGTCCAAACAGCCTTCCTAGGCCCTGCCAGGTATCATGCAGATGAGTCAGGAAGCGCTGCAGTGTGGTCTGTCCCAAAAGCTGCTCTCCCTCCATCTTGCCAGCCACACAGGGGAGAGGCCAGAGCTCTTCCTCTTCTATAGCACTGGCTGGGGGAGGGGAGACTGGCAGCTGAGCCTGGATGCCACACTTCCCACAATGCACCCCTTCTCACTCAACCCCACCCCCTTTATTTTCGGCACAGCAAGCCCAGTGTGGACTCACTATTTCAGTTTCCTGAGGTCCTCCTTATTTCAAAATAAGTATCCCATGAGGGTGCTCTATTTCGAAATAGTCTATTTTGAAATAGCCGTCAATTCACTATTTCAATAGAGCTTTTTTTTGAAAAAGGAAAGCAGTGTAGACATAGCCATTTAGTTTCAGCTAGCATGGCTACATTGCACTAGTTCGAATTAAGTTTGAATTAAGTGCAAACTAAGCACTTAGTTTGAATTTACTGTTCAAACTAAATAGTTCAAACTATGCCTTGTAAAGCAAAGCTTTTTGCTTTGCTTAGCAAAGCATTGTTTGAACTAAAAAAATTTTTAGTTCAAACTGGGCAAAGGTTAGTGTAGACAGGCACCAGATTAGTCCAGATTAAGCCTCCTTAATCTGGACTAATTTGCTAGTATAGACATAGCCTTATACATTTGAATGGCAACCGTATCTCATTGGCTAGAGAGATCCATTGGCTTTGGCTCCTGCAAAAAGGCTGTGGGAGGCAAAAACCAATCTTCCCAGCATATAGCCTTAGGCAGTAAGATAATGTGGTTATAGGCACAGTTCTAAGAACAAGAAGAGAAGAGAAGAGAATGGTTACCCAGGCTATGCATTGGGATTAGGTTTTGCTGCTGGGAGGTAAAGCTTTGGTGATTCATCACTGAAGTTCCCATAGATTCAAAATACTTCTGCAAATTTCAAACAACTTTTGGTTCTTTGGAAAGCCAGGCATCAAGCAAAAACTGTTTTGGAAAAAAAGTGTTAAAAATGAATAAAAGAATCACAGCAGCAGCTGGCAGAGCTGCAATAGATAAGGGTTTATGAGCAGTTTTGTTACCCTGTTTGACTGTTTATAACTCAGCCATTAAATTGGTTTTGAACTAAAAATTGACATCCAAGTTGTCATATTAGCTATCTGAGACATGAATGAGTACATTTTTAATAAGGTGGCTTCATTGTCACAGTTTGCATTCACAAAATCTGTTCTTGCATTCTGCACCCACAATCCAATGGCACATGTAGATCTATACAGGTAGATTGCAGACACACTGTAAGTCGGAAATTATTCAATTTTGGACCCACAGCTCATTTTGCAATCTCAGCCTCCTGCCAGCTGAACATAGTATGTCTGGATAGGTTACTGCTCCTATAAACCAAAGGGAGGTTACATATTTTTCATGTCATTCACATTGCTTTATTAAACCAAGTTTAGGTTAAATCTTTCCAGCCATTTTAAGTGATGACTGGCAAAATCAATAATTAAGCTGAACTATTCACCCAAAATAGAACAGAAACTTTGCCTTGTCTACACTTACAAAGAAGTTCCATGTCAGCCTGCTTGCTTCAGCCTTCTGCAGCCTGTGTCTCCACTGTCACAGTATTAAGTTTGAATTAAATGGTGGTGTAATTTGACCTGATAACATCACCCCTGCAAGTGGCTAACACGGAGGTTGAAATCTAGAATTCGAGTTTAGGCCAGTATATCCAGGGAACAGTGAAATTTGATCTCATTGGCCCCCTGGGATCTAGCAACTCTGTTCTTTTCCTGCTGCTTTTGATTTTCCACTGTGCTGCATCATGGCAGGTAAGCAGCACATACCTTCTCCCCTGCTTGCATCCCAGGAAGTTTTTAATTCATCTCTCTCCTTGCCTGCAGCACTGTGCCTCTCTGAACCTGCAGGCAAAAACAAACAAACGAAAAAAAAACCACATCACAGAAACCTTTTCACTCTTTTTTTTTGAGAGAGAGAGAAGAAGAGAGGTGGAGCGAGTGTATTGGGAGGAGGACTGCCTCCCCTCAAGTCCCTGCACCTACTTGCATTTTGGGATATCTACCCACAGTGCAATGCATTTCAAGAAGAGGTAACAATGACCTGTGGGGGTGCAAGAACCAGGCACCATATGCAGTGCGTGATCAGTCTCTTGCACATTCTGGAATTCAATAACTTGAAATCAGATTATAATCCCAGTCTCAGTGTAGGCAAGTCCACAGTCTAGCTTCTGGGGGCTGTGTCTTTAAAGACTGGAGTCAAGGTGGGGGGTTACGGATCAGGGTTTAAGGTACAAGAACCCTGTTCTTACCTACTCTCCCACACACATCCCTGCACTTCACTGGAAATTTTTGGCAGGAGTAAATATAACCTGGAGCTATAGAAAGGACTGAGAACAGGGCTCACAGCATCATTGTTTTTGTTGCAAGCTAGTTTATGAGTTTAAGCAATTCTTACACTGTCTGTGCACTGGTTTGGAATGCTTTTTGACTTCCTCTCTCTCTTTTTCTAATTTAACAGTGATATTTTTGTTCTGGCATAATTTCAAGTAGGAACTTTAGACTTTAAAACTAAGGCACACTGAAAGTTAAAATATTTATCGTTCATATTGGGCCTATCAAAAACCTACAGAAGTCCACGGGAAGCAGATTGGGATCATTGCATGATGTGCACCACTGTAAGGATACTAATACTACAGCCCCAGTG
This sequence comes from Podocnemis expansa, assembly GCA_007922195.1. NCBI lineage: Eukaryota > Metazoa > Chordata > Testudines > Podocnemididae > Podocnemis > Podocnemis expansa. The sequence continues at coordinate 39,256,564 of ML682004.1, read as the reverse complement.
ATTTGAGTGTGCTCCCTACATATGGGCTACACTGCTGTTAATATATGTGGAGTAAACCTTAATGCTGGGAATCCAGGCAAAGATGCACATCTTTAATAATATAATGGGAAACATCCCCTAGGAGTGTTTATTTTTAAAGGGCTCGTTCTGGCCGGTAGGAGGTAAAGATATAGAGATACATCTTCATGAGCATGTATGTACACGTACTGACACTTTAACACTGTGACAGCCCATTAGTGTCAATGAATATTCCTATTGTAATACTCAAACTCAGCTTTAAATTCCAAGGAGCTTTGATACAGTCATAACCAGCCTCCTTGAGTTTTCAGTGCTGTTTTGCAAACACTAGAATCACTGGGTAGCTACCTGAAGGGCAAAGCCTACCACATGATGGAAAAGTACACAAAGGAGTCACTGCATCTGCCAAATAAGCCTGGTCCTTTCAGTTTGTTCCTACTGCTTCCAAGGAGAGTGAACCTGCTGCATGGCCTCTCTAAATCTTACTTTTCTTCACACAAAGTAGCTACATTCCATCCCCCCATGCTCTTTCACGCCCACGAAGAGAGGCAGGAGGATAATATTGCTATTCCATACAATGAATAACAGCATTCTGAGTTTTAGCTGGATGGGAATGAAAATTATTTTCCTGTTTAAAATTATCATGCAAGCGCTGGAAAGTAGCATGGACTAGCATAATGATCATAGGGCTGAGCACCAAGCATCTCTGAGCTCTAATCGAAGCTCTGACTCACTAGGTTGCCTTGGTCATTGTAGCTGAACCTCTTTGCTTCGGTTTCCCCATATGGAGAATAGAGACCATACTTGTTTATTTCCAAAGGGATAGCCATGTTAGTCTAGTCCAGCAAAAACAACATCTAGTATTTTTCAAACTTGTTTACTTGCCCACAGGAAGTTTGTGAGCATCTGTTAACAAGAGTTTGTAAAGAAAAGAACTTTCAATTCCTTAAACAATCCTTTGTTAATTTGACCTTTGTTTTATCAAAATCCCTGTAATAATTCATGTTATGTCTACACTTGCAAATTAGTTCAAATCAAGGAGGCTTAATTCGAACTAACGTAGCACCTGTCTACACTAGGCTTTCACTAATTCGAAATAAGGAATTCCTTAATTTGAACTAATGAAAGCTTAGTTTGAACTAGTAAGAGCTGCCAGTTAGTTTGAACTAAGCCCTTAGTTTGATCATTAGTTCAACCTAAGGATGATGTAGACAAGGATTAACCCTTAGTTCAAACTTCGTAAGTTCCAGCTAAGGACAGATAGTTCAAATTAACGAAGTGGACTAATTCAAACTAACATTAGTTCGACCTAGTCCACGTTGTTAATTCAAACTAATAAATTCAAGTTTAGTTTGAATTAAACTTGAACTTATTAGTTCAAATTAACAAATTCAAACTACCTTTTCCTAGTGTAGACATAGCCTTAGTCAGCAGCTAGAGAAAAGCAACCTACAATTCTGAATGAAAGACAAGAAAAAGAGTTGATAAAAGATCCTTCTGATGCCAACAGTGACTCTTTAATCATAACAATACTGAGCAATATAGTGTCCTGTGAGAAAGCTGTCATTCGATTTTGGAAACTGGCCAGATCAGATTTCCCATATTTGGAAGCAATACTTTAATCACCAGATGTGCATGCCTGACAGAAAATCAATTTGGTTTTGGTATTCACCTGATTTGCCTCCAGCAGCAGGAATGAGTGGCACAACAAGTATCAGAATCATCTGCACAATGATCTGTCCTGGTTTATTACTGATTGTTCTACCTCACTTTTTGACTGGAGCCCTTTTTCTCTATTAATTACAGTTACTTATACTCTTCCAACAGTTTAAGGCTGAGTCATATCGTCCTTAACAACATAAGAAGCCTGAGCAAATTTACTGTATCTTTATTATTATTATTTATTCACATTCAATAGCTTCCCTCCCCAAGAGGAGAAAGGGAAACAACATTCCTTGGTCATTACCTATCAAAATTCAAAATTTGTATGGCATAATTCACCATTATTCAAAGCAGGTTTGCTAATTTGGTGGCAAATGTGACAGAGATCTGTTTACAGTGACTAGTATCTATCAGTTTTATTTTTGTTTCTGCTGGTGGAGCTACATGGTTGTTGAATGATGGGTCTAATGTTTGCTAGTTTAGAAATGTCCTTACTGGTCTGTGGTTGGAACCAGGAGGCATGAAGCCCTGGATTGTAATCCCAGCTTTACAACTGACTTCTGTATGATCTATATAGCCTTGAGTAAATCACCTAACTGCTCTAGGCCAGATTCTAATACCTTTAGTCATGGTGAATAGGTGCTCCTCAAGTGGCCCCACTGAAACCCATGGGGCCATTTGTGGAATGAGGTACAATGCGAACTGGCTTACTGTGCCTCAGTTTCCCCATTCAGTTTCCCCACTCATGAGAGTGCTTTGAGGACTGATTGGTCAATCCTTTTACAGTGCTTGGAAGATATATTGTGCTATAAAAACACATTCTGAAATTAAAAACAACGAGAGTCCTGTGGCACACTATAGACTAACAGATTTCTTTGGGCATAAGTTATCGTGGGCTCTAACCCACTTTGTCAGATGCAGCATTCTGAAATCACTCTTCTGTAATGAGGAAATGGCTGAGTCCTGGTGTCCAGTGTCAGTGTTACCATATGAGGTCTCTGGACCGACAGGATTTGACAGCATTTTATCAGCCATTGAGAGGAGGAGCACAACAGTCTGATCTCGTGAAATTCCCTCCGGCCAGTGCTGTGAGGACTACTGATGAGCTCCAGAAACTGCCATGTCTCCATTTCATCTGCTGGAAGAAGGGTTGCCATGATTTGGGATGGGAATGACAGGAGGATACATTCCTTTCATGTGGTGAGTTTTCACCAAACCATGACCAAGTGGTCAAAGGACCAAATAGTCCTCAATATGTAGAAATGCCACTTCACTCAACTCTGGATATCCAGGATCCTGCACCAGTTCATATACAACTTAGAGCGAAGAAAGTAGGATTGCAACTAGAACCCAGCTCCCTAATTCCACAGAAGTGTGGTGTACCAGTGAACTGAAGAAGCAGTCATGGCAGCTAACCAAAGCCACCAGCAGAGGTACTTCATATTGGAGTGGCAGTTCTCTTCCTTGGAAGGATTTTTAAGAACAACAGAAAACAATGGGCTTCAAGGCTCCAAGATCCTGAAGTGAACATCTCACAGATATATAATTAAATGTCTTCCTACCACACCTTCTCTATAACAGAGAAGTTTGCATCTCTTGAGGCCCAGAGGACCAGCGAGACCTGTTCTGCTCCACAGCCCCTTTAAGAACAGAATTTGCAGCCTAGTCAAAGGCCCAATCAGACATAGATGAGAAAAGATCAGTACCTGAAGAGCACCCAGTTCTGAACTGTAACAGCTCAGTTAGGTGAAACATAAAAGATGTGGGTTGGCTTTTATGGCTGGCCCTGGAGCAGGCGTATCCTAGGCAGATGTTCTGCAAGACTGGGGAAGAGCTGTCAAAAGCGGGAAGCTCTTGTAAGGAAGCCTGTGGGTTATGGGAAAGGCAGCTGTTGGATTTATATTGACCTGTACTGTTTTGGGGGTTGCTGAAAATTGTTGGTGCAATCAATAAATAGCGCCTTGAAGAAAGGGCCTGAACAGACTCTGGATGTGATGTTTGTTAATCCTTGCTGAGCTGAAGAGAGAAACTTTCCAATCAGCCTTCCTGAGATTTACTCTGAGTCCCTCTGCTGAGGCTTCTACAGTCAACCACAGAATTATTACCTTGAGAAAGTGAAAGAAATAGGTGGCACATTAACTGTACAATTTAAACTAGCTTTTTACTAAAACACTATTAAAAAAGGGAAGGCCTACAGTGATAATGACCAGCATGATCAGTGGGTGGGGAATTATGTAAAACTTAGATGAGATTCCTTAAGAATAAAGTGTTTTATATTTAGAAGGGTCACTAAACCCAGCTCACTTTATTCACACAAGCATAACTAGATCTCTTTGTTCACCTAGACTGGCGTTACAGAAGTGTTTGTTGGATTGAAACTGTGTGGGTGACAAGCCAATGAAGCCCATGAGCTTAATGAAACTAGTTAGATGAGAAGGTTTTGCATTAGCCTCAGATGTTGAATTAATTAGCCCCATCTCTCTGTCCGAAAAGAGCCACATCAGCTGAAAATTCCAGCAGGACTATATTTTATTTTATCTTATATACTATGTTCATCACTATGGTATCTTATGCTCTTAAGGTTATTTGGGTAGGTCATAGAGATATTTGTGTGCTTCTGTTGCAAGGTCTGGATGCATGCAGAAAGTGGTCCAGTATGAAAATGAAATAACCTCACTCCCAATAGCTTAGCCTAACTTTCTTGAACTTCAGTTGCTCTTTGTTCCACTCCCTGAAACTTGAATGTATGCATCTCCCCAAGTAATCCAGCAACTATGGCAACCACTGTAATAGAACATGCTCTTCTTCTTTGAGCAACATAGGTTCTAGAAATTCACCTTTGTTGTCATCTCATTTGAATAAGCTAGAAGTGGACATAACCTCTCAGAGAGGGAATTTAGTGTGCGACCTATGCAGTGGTACATACCTTGCTCCACTGAACGTAACAGGGTAGTCTAGCTGTGTCCTGGGTTCTTTGGCCTTGTGTTTACCAGGGGAACTCTAGCTCCACAGATGGGTAGTACAGAAGTAGACAGGACTAGTTTACCTATATGCACAACATCTAAAAGACCCCACTGGTATGTATAAGAAAGAAATGAGTAGTGGTTTGTCCTTGGGGAAGATCAAATAAAAGAAGGTAATTAAATGCCTACCTCCCTGAAAGGGGAAACTCTTATTACAAAGAAGGAAAGAGTTTCTATTTGGATGATTGCTATGACCTGACAAAGGGAAGAGTGCTGTTAAGTTGGGCTGTTTGTCCTGCCACGTGCCCATGAGGGGAAGATTAGTTATTCTCGTTTGGGTGCTGGTTGATGACATCCTTTGAGTGTGGGAGGAGAGAGAGGTGTTCCTTCTGTGACCCAGAACAATTCTGTCACTGCCTGATTTAGTCAAAATGTTTGGGACCAAATCATTTTGCATGACAAACACAAATTCTACTCTTATGTTGACTAATTTTGGTTGCTATAGGCAAGTAATATTGGATAATTTGATCACAATCTGAGACAGTTATTTTGCAATAAAGACAAACAAAAATTCTGGGCAAGATAAAGGAACAAAGAGGGCTGGAGAGATGAAAACTTGTTCAGAAAAGTGTGTGTGCACACATAGTATGTGGCTGCTCCTTGCTAGAGCCACCGCGCACCTATCTCTTGTTCAGTCACATAGCATGTGTGTGTGTGTGCGCGCGCGCGCGTGTACGTGTGCAATAATAAGGCAGCAAAAATTGGTCAATATAAAAAGTGGAATTTTTCTTTGTCATGCAAAATGATTTGTGCTATAGAATGCTGTTATTTACACCAACATAGACATAAGTTCAGCAGAGTTAACCGCTTATTTTAGTTGAAGGGACAGAAACAGAGTTGACCTCAGTAAGAGTCAGACCCTGAAATTCAGTTAACTTCTGATTTCCAAATTTAGCGTAGCAGTAATCAAGTTTCTCAAAGAAAGAAAAAGCTAATCACTGAGAACAATGTTACAGTAGCAGGGAAAGAGGAATTATTTAAAAGTATGTTTAAACAAATGAGTTTCTGGACCACTGGGGTTCAATTCTGATGTCTTGTGCTGGTGTAAATTCCAGTTACTCCAATAGGAGTAATGCTACTCAGGTCAGTGGAATTACCATTGTAAAACAGGTATAAATGAGAAGAGATTCAGGCATCCTTCCTTCAGGCTGCTGTCTTGTTCTGGATGAAGGAAAGGAATGCTCAGGCTAATCTAGCTGAATTGAAGTGTTTCCAGATTCACAAGATCTCATATCTTTTTGAACTATTAAAGATCTGGTTTCATGTGACATTTTCTCTTGAGTATAGCTGGGGAATATTGATAATATTTTAATAGGTGGAGAATTGCTGACCTCTCTGTATAGCAAAGAAGGAGACTGGGGTGGAGTGAAAATGAAAACTGAATACTACTTTAAATTATTGTACTGTAATGTAATGTATAAACCCAAAACAGATTTGTTAGTGTATTCTTTAGGACAGACGCTGAGTAATTTTATGATACTTTAGCCAAGCTTGTCTGAAACACCTGCAAATGAAAGAGCTCAGTATTGCTGACAGCCAAAGTTCTTTGCAGTTTAAGTTTTACACACACTGCAGATGTTTCCATCATCTTCTTTGCTATATTGTGACAAGTTCCAAAGGGGTAGCCGTGTTAGTCTAGTTCAAGCATCTGGTGAAGTGGGATTTTTCTCCTGTGAAACCTCATGAAATAAATGAAATTGTTAGTCTTTAAAAATGCCACCAGACTCCTTGTTTGTTTTCCTATATTGTTCTGCTGGATAGAGAAGTGCAGAGAGAGTTTGAGAGGCTCAATTAAGGCTGAATAGAGCCTTTAAGCTCAGCCCTTAGTAGGAAAGTATATGTAGATGCCCCATCCCAAACCAATGCAAAGGTTTGTCTACACTTGAAAGTTTTCTTTATTTAGTTATTTTGAACTAGTTATTTCAGTATAAATAATCATGTGGAAATTCTTCTTCTGGAGTAAGAATACTTTTTTTCTGATCTAGCTCCATAAAATCACTCTTCTTCCATAATAAATGTTCACATCACTTGTATTGTAATATTTTATTCTGTAATAGCTACTTTGATAAATTTCCAACTGTAGATAGGCCCTAAGATTTACATTCTTGCCCTGTCTCTTTTTTGCTTATGATGTGGAGAAAGGGAAAGAAAGTAAGCAATAGCTTTCTTCTTTGGTACAGTTTCCAAGCTTTTACCTAGCTAATGAATAACGTCTGCCTTCTCTTTCATCCCCCCCTCACATTTGGCCTGTGAGGGACAGAGCTGGTGGGAAGGATGGATCAAAAGTTCTGTAGCCCCTTCCCCTTCCCCACTTATCACCCAAATACAGCTTGGAGCAGGCCCTGTGTGGTTATGTACAGTGAAACAGTGAAGTCTTATTTCCCTACACAGGTGTAGAGGACCAGACACAATCTTGCCTATTATACTTAGACATGCTTTGCAGTTCTATAGCATTTTTCTTTCCGGTGTCTCAGAATAATAGAATAAAGGTCTGGAAATACTCAGCCTTATTTCCACCAGTGCCAACTATGACTGATGCAAGAGGAGCAAAAGCTCACCCACTACATATCAGAGATGAAAAATTTCCAGAGATTTTGAAGGCATGCGGGGGAGGGGAGGGACAAGGGCTTTTTTTCCTGATTTTCCAGGGAGAAGGAAGGACCAGAAATTTTGGGGAAAACTGAAGTATTTGCAATACTTCTTTGCTTATCAAAACTAACTCTTATTTGCTTATTTAAGAATGAGAAATGGACTTTATATACTTCAATTAGTCCATAGAAATCTTGCTAAGGTATATTTATGAAATAAGAATAAATTCTTTACTTTTGAATAGACAGATATATGTAGTATTAGACATGGAGCTGTGCTTAAGTGTATTTTTCTACTTGTTGACATATCTGTAAAACATGGCGTAAATGCATTGAAAACAGAATGCATCATATTATTGACTTGCAACCAAAAGGAAGGTTATAGCTATAGGGTTCAAAACAGTATGTAAATTGAAACCTGAGGTTATAATGCAGGTGTGGAAGAACTCATGTTTCTAGAAAAAATGTCAGAAAATGAATATCCCTACATATTTATTATAGTGTGGTTAACACAGCACAATGTTAAAAACCGATAGTGGTCTATATCCATATTTTACAGTAAACACTAGACTTTTTAATAGTGCATTATCATTATACATATAGTGTCATAATTATAGGCAAAACTAACCATCTTATAAATAAGGATACTGTGATAAACAGTTTAATTGCTAATATAATCTTGGAAATGCTGGCATAGCTCAAGTTTTTCTTTGTCCTTCCTCTAATTGGAATTTACATATGAAACACCCACAACATCTGATTCTGAACTTTCATTGTGATCTTCTTGTACTCCATTAAATGGAAAATTTTCATGAACAGAAACAATTTTCACATGTTAACCTGTTTGCTGATTTTGTGTGTATCTTTCCTAGTATTGGCCAGTTTCTTTCACGTGCTGCAGAAAATGAAGGTGTTCAAAGCAGATGAGAAGCAGAGGATTCAGAGTTGTATGAAGGCCTTGGATCATGTTGTAAGAGAAATATGCTTGGCAGATTGCACTCCTGTACAAAATACCTGAAGAGAGGCAATATTCCACAACATTTGAAAATAATTTTTGCTTACTTGTTTAGTAATCCATTCAAATGCTGTACCAATGGTATGATCAGTAACATTTCTACCTTTGAACCTTGGATTTAAGAGGTTTACAGAAGCATATATTTATCTGCAAACACAAATTCAGATTAGAGAAATCACAAGGAAAAACTTGAGCTCTGCTACCCTTTCCAGGGTTATATTAGTAACTAAACTTTGTTACATTTGTGAATGAAGTCCTTCATTTTTATTTCTGACTTGTTAGCAGAGATGCACTTATATTCTCAGAACCACTTGACTTTACCATGGCTGTAAGCAGGGGTTAAAGTATAATTTGGGAGGCCCTGGAACCCTCCTAAGCTTCTGGATCCCCCTCACACAGGTCCAGGCTTTCTTTCCACAAGTCTGGGTCCCTTTCACCTACCCCAGCTACCTCCCCCCGCAAATGCCTGGCTCCCACACCAGCTACTACCCCACAAACACCTACCCCCACCCCAGCTACTGCCCCTGAAACACCTACCCCATATCAGACCCCTCTTTTCTCATGTCTTCCTGAGCCCCAGTCTCCACTCCCTAAGCTCCCTATCCCCATTCAAGCTCTCCTAACCCCCCACCCTCTAGCTCCCTATCTTCACTCCACCCTTTTCAGCCCCCAACCCCTGCACAGCCCACATCCCGACTCCTTCTTCCTCTCATGCTTTCCCTGCTGACTGCCCGACTGCCCTACCCCCCCCCCCAACCTCCTTACCTGGCCAAGGTGGCCAAAGAGCTGGGCCAGGGGGACGGAGGCTGTTGAGCAATTAGAAGGGACCTAGGCCCGAGGCTGGGGCTGAGCCATGTGCACTGCCCGGCCCAAGCCAGAAGGGGCGGAGTGGCCACAGGCTCTGGGGAAGGGGGAGCGTGGCTGGGCTGGTCCCAGCCTGCAGCCCCTCCCTTCTGCCAATGTAGGGGGAACGCACTGGAACACTGTGTTCCAGTGCACCCTGCTATTTTTAGGGTGCCCCAGAATGCAGTGTTCTGGTGCATCCCCCTATTTTGGGGGGGGGGGCCTGGAACATGGCATTCTGGGGCATTCCCCTATTTTGGGGGGGCCCCAGAATGTGGCATTCTGGGTTGTTCCCCTATTTTAGGGGGCCTAGAACACTGGCTTCCTAAAAATAGGGGGCCCCAGAATGGCATTCCAGGGCATTCCCCCTTACTTTAACCCCTGGCTGTAAATTGAGCAGTATATGACAGAAGTCTTTCTCTGATTCAGAAACAGTAACTGTAGAAGCAATTGGCTGCAGAACACTCACAGAGTTCTGCAAGTGAACCCGGAAAATATTCTCATCAAATACAGTGTATTGTACATTTTTAACTAATGAGATCTTCAACTATCACTATTTCCTGGGGCACATCTGTGTTTTTAATGAACTTTCAAATGACGATATCATAAGTCCCCATCTTGTTTTGCTAGGAAGTTTGTGCTACCATTTTATTTTTGCTATGCTTTTCTTCCAGATGCTTTTTAAAGACTGAAATTCCAATGTGAGTAGTTTTCACATAGTTCATAACTTTCTGTTCTTTTATAGATCTTTTTCACTGTGCCCAACCTCAGTAAATCATAAGGAAGCAGATTTTGGCCATGAGAAACTGATCCTTTTGCAATGATATGGGGATATTTGTCCTTTACAGTGTTGTCCCATTTTCCTTTTCGTGATACTGACATTGACAGCAGAGCAAATACTGTCCAACTTCCAATCTTGTTTAATATTTCATATATTTCACTACAAGCATGCTCTGCTGTATATCTGTTCTCTCCTATTTCAGTGGTCTTGTAAAACACTGGTTGTGGTGTTATCACAAAGTTTATGAATCCTTGGGTATGTCCACACACACTGTTTAAATCAAAATAACGCTGGTTATTTCAATTTAAAAACTGCTAGGTTCACAAGATGTTCCCTTATTTCAAAATGAGGAGCTCCCTCATTTCAATATAAGGAAAGTCATACTGATTTAATAAAACCTCGTATTATATTGATATGACGGTTAAATCGAAATTATTATTTCAAAATAACACAGTGTGGACATGTTATTTTGATTTAACTGTTAAATTGAATTGACACTTTTTGCTCTTCTCCTTCCCAGGTGCTTTCCTTTTTCTATATATAGGGTGAGGGCATGGCCTTTCTAGGGGGCCATGTTGTCACACCTCCCATGGTGCCTCTCTCCTAAATCAAAATAGCAAGTCCTGTCCATGGATATGCTATTTCGATTTGAGTTTCTAGTGGGGACCTGTTAAACTGATTTAACTTAAATTGATTTAATTATTTTTATATCGATTTTATTAAATCAATATAAGTTAAATCGATTTAACTGTGTAAGTGTGGACATAGCCCTTCTCTCCATACTTTTGTCTACCGAACTTTAAGTAGTTCCGGAAAAAGCACCTCACTGATTTTTCTTTTCGTGCACAATTTGCATTAAATATTCAAATTCTGACTGCAGAAGAGGCTTGCTCAAAAATGGCTGCTGTGAAATTGGTATGATGGTCTTAATAGTTTAAATGCTGCTAGCCAAAAACTTTTTTGTGACTGATAATGGAATACCAGAAGCCCATATCACTTTTGTGAGAGCTTGATTGATTTTTTGTTGCTGTTCAGAATCAACTTGTCTATGTATGTAGTCAGAGTTGAAAATCTTTTGGATACAGTTATTGGGATGCCTGCTGTTTTCATGGTGGTTAAGGTGCTCAGCTGAGTATTCAGAAATTCCAGATACTGAGATCACAGAAGCAGAAGGACTTCTGGGTCAAAGACATGTATTGAAAGTGCAAGCATTGTCAGCGCCATCTACCTTCCCCTCTTCTTCTTGACATACATTTCCACTATTGAAGGATTATTCTAATATCCACAGGACATTTCATACATGCAAGGATGTATTTGGTCATCCTGGAGCATTTTGGAAATGTATGTTTCATTTGTCAGTATTTGGAAAATACAGGTCCTTTTTTGTCTGAACAGCTTTCAGTGTGGAAATGTTGCCGTATGTTGGAAGATGGTTGCACTATTTTTGCTGAGTGAGAAGAAAAAAATAATAAGAGCTCCTCCATCCTGGCTTGGTTGGTTCCTCCTATGGATTTCAAGCTCAGAACTCAGGCAGGATAACTTCCAGAGGGAGTCATCCTCCTGCTCTGCTGAGAAAAGATGATGTCTTTGGGATGAATGAGCTGCTCACCATGATCAGCCAGGAGTGAAGCGGCTGCTGCTTCCCCCTCATGCTTACATTGTCTCCACACCAGACTCCACTTCCAGGACAGATATAAAGAGGTAGGCAGGCAGGCAGCAATCCAGGAGGAATACTCCTTGTATTCATGTCTGTTCTTTAGTAAAGATGGCAGTGTGGGCTGTAATAATATACTCTGGAGTTACGTAGATATATATGGTTTAGAGGCCTATAGTATATAGGAATTATAGCTGCCTAATACCATAAGTTTTGAAATAAAATGACTCCATTAGGAATAATTAGTAGTTATTAGTAAGCATTTTGTAGAACTGAAATATGACAGTAACACTGCAACTTTAAATATTAATCAAAAAAGTATTTCACTGTTTGGTCTGAAAGGAAATATTTCATATAAATGTTTCTTTTCAATTTTCCTCAAAATTTCCAAGTTTTCTAGACCAGGCCTTGAGAGGAGAGGAAGGAGAGGAATTAATTTCCAGGTTTTTTCTAGACCCTCACATCTCACACCCATTTATTTGTAGTTCACAGAGTGCTGGCTGTTATGTCAGGACAATCCGATATCTGCCTCTGGGAAGGAGACTTTGTACCAACACACAGAAAGCCAGATTTTGTTCTCATGGAAATCAATAGGGTTGCAGGGGTGGAACTCAGAGTGGAATTTGACCCATACAGCTGTCAGTTGCTGTGCATTGCTTTCTCTGTTCATGTTGATTAGTTGTAGCAGTAATTATCCATTCTCTCTCTCTCTCTCTCTCTCTCTCTCTCTCTCTTTTATATCTGACATTGTGATTCAGCTACAAAGTCTGGGAAAATATAGTCTTTTTGAAACCAAAGTGTTGAGTGGATACATAAAGATACACATAAAGGTAATTCTAATCAGACTTGTTCCTTTCTACTTATAGTCTGTTTCTGTTTTCCATTACCACGCTATCTGCGTCTGCTCCAGCTACACTGAAGAGTGTGCAAGAAAGACAGCATTCACCCCATCACTAATAAAACAGAATTGGTACAATGTGAATGACTAGAACTTGGGTTATAAAGCACACTGAAGAGCAGTTTCTTGTTATTGTCACTTTCCTTTGTATCCACTCATTTTCTAGCTCTCATAGTCTCTTTGTTGTTTCTTGTTGCACCTAAACCTTTGCTTTTAAGATGCTCTGAAGTGAGCACTTTGCATCCAAAGCATATTTAGCCTGTGGCCCATTGTTATTCCCAGTCATGATACCCTAGTTATCCACTGAGTCTCCAGAGGTAAAGTTAAGGTCTCTGGACTGAACTGCCTTTTCTCCTTCCGTGCTATACAGACAAATCTGCAGAAGTAGGTAAAAATAGATATAGTCCCATTCCCCACAGCAAGGAGCTGAAAGAAAAAATGCATTCTTGCTGCTGAAGTTATTGGCCAATAAAGTTTGGCTTTGTTTAAAAAGAGAAGTTCCTCTAACTTAACTTAAATAACTTTAAAAATGAGTTTAGTTAACCAAGACACGTGGCTCATACTGGAGGAAGCTAAAATGTTATAAGACAATTTTGAACATATACAGAAGTGTTTATGTAGGTTGGGGTTTTAAGTGGGGTGTGTCAACATGCAGTTATCTCATTTTAAAAAATTAGGTTTGAAACTATAGTTGACTTCTAGATAAACTGGTCCAAGCAGGCATATAGAAAAACACTTTATCTATCTGACTACCCATTTAAATTGTGCCAGTCACCATAATATTTAGATATTGGAACTCTTCCCTTGAAGTAAGCAGAGCTTATGCTGGTATGAAAAGGGGGCATAATATAATGCCTGAATCAGTATGAAATGTTTTCCATAGAACAGTAAAGTTCTCAGTTCAGGGAGACTGTGAAATTAACACCACACAGGAGTGAATTGGTCAGCTGCGGAGAGCTAAAGCCATCCGTTTGCTACTATTGTTTGGCTGGAGAAAGATTTCTGAAAGATAGACAGAACCCTTGCCATTGTCTGGGCTGGAACTAGCCTTTCATTGTAAATTCATATTTAGACACTATTTTAAACCCCAACTTCTGGGTAAACTTGTCATATATGCTGTGCTGCTAGGGAGAGTTTAAGGAGGAAGTCTGAGGATAACTGAGCAAGGTGTCTTGAGGATAAGAGGGTTGTGGTTTTTTTGTTTTGGTTTTTTTTAATGGTATTCTCCTTTTGCAAAAGTTGAATTGAAATATATAAATTAAGAAGTCTTCCAGATTAGTTTTATTCATTTGACCTCACTGAACACCATTTCCTCCATGAATGCATTGGGACTGCATTTGAACCTATGAGAGCTCTGTCACCAGCAGTTGGAGTTCTAAATCTTTGTCCTCTGAACTCCAGGAAAATTGAAGAGGTGCCTGGTTTTCTGCACATGGTGACTTTCACACACAGAGGGGTAACTATTATTTAATCCACCCTCTACTTCAGGAGGTACAGGGGGCCCACGGTTAAGGCATGGAAATTTTTTATTGAATATTGATGTATTGATTTCAGTCAAAGTCAAGCTCTCCTGCCTCAGTTGTCCATCTGTAAATAGTGGACAATGTTTCATTTCTCCATCTGGTCTGATTAGATTGTGAGCTTTCTCAAGCATGAACTGTGTCTTACTATGTCTATATTTAACTCTTCTACCAAGCAGAGCAGGTAGCTGCAGAGGGCTGGGTTTTAAATCTAGGGGTTCCTATCAATGAAACTACACCAACTGGCTTGAGCCTCTACCCATTCTCCTGGGAAATCACACATTATCCCTTGGGCACGGTAAACGGTAATACTTTCTGTGACAGATTGCTTGCAGAATCTGATCTGGTCTGGCGCTGTGACCCCTGATCTCCACTCCCGAACCCTGTCTTACCCTGCTTTGCAAGGTGACCACTCACTCCTGAGTCAGTCCACACCAGCCTCCTATGTGTAATCAGTTCCAGGCAGTGTGTGTGCACCCTCTGGCTGCTCAGGCAATGGCTGCCATGTGAGCAGCCCCACCCCAGATACCACAGTGGAAACTTCTGTCTTGCAGGGACTGGGATCCATCTCCAGTCACCATATACTCATATCTGTCCATTTAGCATTGAAATGGATCATTCTCAGCGTCCCTCTCATACCCTCTAAAGTTCACACAGCTTTAGATAAAACAAATACTAATTTATTGATCAGAGTATCAGTTTAAGTGAATATATAGCAAATCAATGCACAATCATTTAATAAAGCAGTCAGAAATCATCACAATCAAAAATAAAGGGTATAGACCACATACTTTCCTACTAACACTATTACAATTATGCTCATCTCACCACAGAGATCTGGCTGTGATGGTTTGCAGTTATTCTCTGCCTATTTCTAGACAGGCCTTGATTCTTCTTGTAGATGTTTCAAGATGGAGTGTCTCTAGCAAAAGCCAGCAGCTTTTCTCTTGTTCAAAGTGTCTGCATTTCTTTTTTCATCCTCCTCAACTCAGCCCTCTCAGTGCTGCTGTGTGATTCTCTTCACTTCTGCTGAGTTGGGAAGCTAAATTTGAATTTCCTTTGTCATGTAATTCTCTAGCCTCAGAGGGGAAGTCCTGAGGGTCTAAACTACAGTATGTAACATACTTCATGTCTGTGCACATACATGATTCTGCAGGACTCGTGACATCCTAACAATATTGTGCTGACTATACAAAAGGGAACCTTGCATGGCATAACTGACATCAAACGATGGAATTACATTGCAAAAGTGAACAGGAAAATTACACAGATCAGAACCTGGGGTGCACGGTTGTGCGTCCCCTGACACTTGCCCTCTCACAAGCACAGACGTTACCAAACCTATTCTGAGGGCTGCTTAAAATCAAAACCTTATTTATATCCATGGCCAATGGACCTGTTCAAACCCAGGGTAACATCAATAAAACAGCTTAAATTTATTTTAGGCTGACCCAAAGTGTTCATACCAAAGACTACAACATCTATCATTTGCTTGCCAAGTTAGGACAGTCACAATATTGGTTTTATAAGGGATAGGTTTATTTATAAAACGAGAATTAGAACCAATCTTAACACTCATAGGCATAAAGCGTAACCCAGGGACTAACAATTAAACATTTATCACTCATGACAGTCACACCCAGGGATGAATGGATGGAACAGGAAAGGAGCTCAGGAACACAAACACAGGAACTGGACACCTCAATGGAACCAGGATTTAAGTAAGTTCTTTCCTTTGTATCTTTTCTTCTTCAGCAGGTAGGTATGCACACCACTGATTCCCACTCTGCTCCTCCTCTTCCAGCCTCAGTTCTTTTCCTTCACACACACACCAACCCAGGCTGCTGCTGGCTTCAATGGCCACCAACTGCCACTACAATGGGCAGTCAGCAGCTTTGGGCTGCAGAGCCTTTTTTTTTTTAAACTGGTTTCCCAACATTTCACACATGGCCCCCAGCCCTTGATGCACATCTTACTCTTTTGTGCACATGGTACCTTAGGTTTCTGCACTAGGTGTGCTAATTCTTTGAACTCATCCCCTTTTGTCCTAGAGTTCATACAGGGGTGACATACAACTCTGACAACTAACAATCAGGTTTCTTACAGGTAACAGAGAGTTTGAGTGTAGAAAAGTAAAACTTTTAACAAAACTAGGGAAATATCCAAACCGCACTGGTTTGGAAAAACAGTGCAGTGCAGAGTTCATAAACCCAATGAGCAGAACCCGCTCCACCCCAGAGTACATGAGGCATGTCCTTCACTTCTCCCTCTGCTAACCATTGTAGTTGCAGTGTCCATCTCTCCTTTGGGGTGATAGCCTTCAGTCAGTCCCCTCCTGCCAGCTCCTGCCAACCAGTCATGGTTCCCATCATCTACTAACTTGCCCTATTTGTTGGTGCTGATTGCTCATGGCTCCTGTGATCTGCTGGCACCAATCACATGTAACTCCTGCTGTCTGCTGGCTCCCTGAAAGCACTGACCACTTATGGATCTTACCATCTGCATGCACCAACCACTGCTGGCTTCTGTCTGCTGGTTGGCAGCCAAGGTTTCCAGTTTCTCTAGTGGTGTAAGCTCTCAAAAGAAAAGACTCCAAAAGGAATCATTAGATCTACCTCTTAACAATGTGAGGAAAGGGTAAATCTTTGCCTGAGGCTAATTCTTTATCTTGGGAACAATCTCAACACAGAAATCCCTCAACCCCTTTCTACTGCTCTTACAATGCTGAGGCATCCCTCCACCACGCTTCTCAGTTCAGTTTAAGTGAGAATGAATTTTTCACCAGAACAACTTACACACAGGTCATACAATTAAAGGACAGCATACAATCAAAAGGCAATTATTTCATTGCCTCTGCAGTTAACACAAAAGGAATGTGTAACCCCAACCCAGTCCTACTAACCATTTTCAATCATGCCCAACACCTGGGTGAATTTTTCCCTATACAGTGAAATTATATGCATAACTGTACTCATGCAAATACAAAAGCCATGAAAATAAAGTGCCCTCCCCTTTCAGCTGACTGAGCAGGAGGAGGACTCTCCCGCACTCAGCCCTTGCTTGACAATCAGACCTTGCTTACATCTGCATCACCTGGAGGCCTAATTTTTTTGTGACCTTCAAATTCTACTGCAATATAAACAACAATTATTAAAGCAAATGCGCTTGAGCCAAGTTACAGAAGTCAAAACCTAAGGACCTGGCCTTGCAAATATTACTGAGCAAAGTGCATACTGCTGTTTTTATCATGGGAAAGCATTCTTTATATTGTTTGCCAAACCAGGCCTAATCAGGCTGCTAATCTTCCTTTACACGTTCCTTAGCAGTACTTTTGAAAGCTGACCACTCATGCACTGAGATCAAGTACTGCACTTAGCCATTGAAACACTGCTACTAACAACATAAACAACTACAGCAGTATTTTAGATAGCATTTATGTGTTTAATTCCAAACAAGAGACAAAGTCACCTATTGTTCAACAGGAAATTAGAAAGAGACACACAGAACAAGTCCTTCAACAAAGAGGGACTTTTCTTAGGAGACCACTTTAAAATGGTGTCTACTTGTTAAGTTTGACATGGGTATGACTTACTACATACATTGATGTCTACTAGAATGTGTATCAGTATTTAACAGACATGGAAAGGATAAAGATTTATTTGTTTACATGTTAACTTCAATGGATTAAATATTTTGTTCTATTAATATGGTGTGAGATGCAAAAAACATTATGGATGTTTCACTTTTTGAAAATAAATTCATTTGGGCCTCATTCTCAACCCTTCTGTTTTTGCATTCCAGCAAACATCAGAACAACCACATATTGAAGATAAAAATTTTTGCCAAAAACAGATTTTTAGAGAGGGTTGAGGACAACTTCCTGGTACAAATGCTGGAGAAACCAACTAGGGGCCTTGCACCTCTCGACCTGCTGCTCACAAATAGAGAAGAATTGATCAGGGAAGTAGAAGTGAATGGCAACCTGGGTAGCAGTGACCATGAGGTGACTGAGTTCAAGATGCTGATTAAAGGAAAGAAGGAAAGAAGCAAAACGCAGACCCTGAACTTCAGAAAAGCAGACTTTGGCTCCCTCAGGGAACTGATGGGCAGGATCCCTTGGGAGGCTGATCTGAAGGGGAAATGTGTCCAAGAGAGTTGGCTGCATTTTAAAGAAAGCCTACTTAGGGCACAGAAAGATACCATTCTGAGAAAGAGAAAGTACAGCAAATGTGGAAGGCGCCCAGAGTGGCTTAACAGAGAGCTCTGCACTGAGCTGAAGCATAAAAAGGAAGCTTACAGGAAGTAGAAGCTAGGACAGATGACTAAGGAGGCATATCAAGACATTGCTCAGGACTGCAGGGATAAAATCAGAAAGGCCAAAGGACAAATGGAGTTGTGGCTAGCAAGGGATGTGAAGGATAACAGGAAGGGGTTCTACAAGTATATCAATAACAAGAAGAGGATCAGAGATGGTGTAGGTCCTTTACTGAATGGGGCAGGTATCCTCATGACAGAGGATAAGGAAAAAGCCGAAGTGCTCAATGCTTTTTTACTTCACTTTTCAGAGGCAGGGTCAGCTCCCAGCCCACTACACTAGGTACAGTAGATTGGAGAGAAGAGGAGAGGCCCTTAGTGACGAAAGGCCAGGTTAGGGACTGCTTAAAGAAGCTAGATGGGCACAAGTCCATGGGGCCAGATGAACTGCATCTGAGGGAGCTGGCTGATGAGATAGCAGTACCCTTGGCCATTATCTTTGAAAACTCATGGCGAAGGGGGGAGGTGCCAGAGGACTGGAAAAAAACAAATATAGTGCCAATCTTCAAGAAAGAGAAAAAGGAGGATCCAGGGAATTACAGACCTGTCAGCCTCACCTCAATCCCTGGAAAAATCATGGAGCAGCTTCTCAAAGAATCCATCCTGAAACACTTGGAGGAAAACAGAGTGATCAGGAACAGTCAGCATGGATTCACCAAGGGTAAATCATGCCTGACCAACCTCATCGCCTTCATGATGAGATGACTGGATTTGTGGATGCGGGAAGAGCCGTTGATGTGATATACCTCAACTTTAGCAAGGCTTTTGATACAGTTTCCCACAGCATTCTCATTGGCAAATGAAGGAAGTATGGGTTGGATGCATGGACTGTAAGGTGGATAGAAAACTGGCTAGATCAACGGTTTCAGCGTGTAGGAATCAATGGCTCCATGTCAAGCTGGCAACCAGTAACAAGTGGTGTGCCCCAGGGGTTGGTCCTGGGGCCAGTTCTGTTCAACATCTTCATTAATTATCTGGATGATGGGATAGATTGCACACTTAGTAAGTTTGCAGATGATACCAAACTGGGGGGAATGGTAGACACCCTGGGGGGCAGAGACAGGATTCGGGGAGACCTAGACAAATTGGAGCAGTGGGCCAATAGAAATCTCATGAGGTTCAACAAGGACAAGTGCAAAATCCTACATTTGGAACGAAAAACACCCATGTACTGCTACAGGCTGGGGAGTGATCAACTAAATAGCAGCACTGGCGAAAAGGACCTGGGAGTCCTGGTGGCTGGGAAGCTGGATATGAGTCAGCAGTGTGCTCTTGCTGCCAAAAAGGCCAATGGCATACTGGGCTGCATCAGAACAAGTGTTGCCAGCAGATCGAGGGATGTGATCATTCCCCTCTATTCTGCACTGGTGAGGCCACATCTGGAATAGTGTGTCCAGTTTTGGGCTCCCCACTACAAAAAGGACATGGACAAATTAGAGAGTCCAGCGGAGGGCAACAAAAATGATCAAAGGGCTGGAGCACAAGCCCTACGAAGAAAGACTGAAGGAACTAGGCTTATTTAGCCTGCAGAAGAGAAGACTGAGGGGGGATTTGATAGCAGCCTTCAACTACCTGAAGGGATGCTCCAAGGAGGATGGAGCTCGACTGTTCTCAGTAGTAACAGAGGACAGAATGAGGAGCAATGCTTTCAAGTTACAGCTGGGGAGGTCCAGACTGGCTATTAGGAAAAACTTTCTTACTAGATGAGTGGTGAAGCATTGGAATAAGCTGCCTAGGGAGGTGGTGGGATCTCCATCTTTAGAGGTTCAAGGCCCAGCTGGACAAAACCGTGGCTGGGATAATCTAGTGGGAGTGGTCATGCCTTTTTGGCAGGGGTTGGACTAGATGACCTCGTGGGGTCCCTTCCAGCCCTATGATTCTATGATAATATATGCAACTACCTGTGGAAACAGAAATTTAAATAAATGTGTAGGTTTATGTAACAAATAAACATTTATGCCTGCAGTCTTTATGCCAGCACAGTGTTCATCCAGTCATGAAGCAGAAAGAATACTATTATTTATTTGTTGTACAATTAAGGAACGTAGGTTGAATTTTGTAAACCAGTGGAACCAAGCAGCAAAAAATTCAAAAAAGATATTAATTAAAAACACTTCAGTAAATCACAACTGGATCATGTGTACTCTGTGAGCAGGAAGAAAGGACTAGCCTTATGGAAGAATCCAATGAAATGTAATAAAAATGAAGTCAGTAAAGTTCTGTAGAAAGTCCTATTAAGGCTACATAATTGGATTGAACATAAAGGGTATTTTTCCCATTTTTTTATTGTACAAGGACACAAAGCGCTAACAATTATACTGAAATAAGGAAAAAAAAATACAAAGCTAAGTTCAATAGAAAGCCATACACGTTATAAATCAATGCTCTACATTTTTACCCTCTTTGTATGGTATGAAAACTCAGCAGAGATACATTCCTGAATGAAATATATTGAATGATTCAAAATAACCTATAGAAAATGTATTTTCTATTAAATTCTGTAGAACTTTTCCGCCAGGTAAATTCATAAAAAGTAATTCACAATGAATCATTTTGCTCAGTTTTTGTTAATACAGCACAATCTGATAGGACAGTATGAGAGAAATGCTCTATTAAATTATTAACCAAAACAATTATTTCTAATAAGTATTTACTTTGGATGCATTTGAGGGTCAGATTTGACGCCTTCACAGCATTCGGTTCAGTGACTCAGTCATTCTTCAGGATGTTGCTAACAATTATATATGTATAACATTTACGACTGCGTGTTCCAAATGTGAAGGTGTAAACCAACCAGCACTGTCTTCCAGGGTCTGCAGATAGCTTGAAGCAACAGCTTTGGGGAAAGTGTAAACTTACAATCTTTGTCTCAGTAATATCAATGTTAACTCTAGCCTGCTGATCAGAACAAGCAAGAATAGAGAAGGATGATTGATCATATTAGAAAAATCTGCAAGTGGATTCTCATTATGACATTATCAAGGGAATCAAGTCATGTTTGTGCCCAAAAATTGGGAGAAAACCTGTTTTTCTTCACTGCAGTCTAGCTTCTTGTTTGGAAAAGGCATTAATAATCAGTAATTTGACATCTGTAAAAATCTTTTATGTATATGTAGTATTGCAAATAACCTATAGCTCATAAGTCATCAGTAAGAATTGTACTTTCAAGTAGGATTGCTGTGTTTTCTGACAGAAGAATAAAGCTGTTCTGATTTGTTCCCTGGCTTGCTTAATCAGAATATTCACCAGAACAGAGAAGCAATTGGTCCCAGTGGAAAATGGACAGTTCAAGGGGAAGAGATTTTGGAAGGTCAAGTCCTTGGATCTATGATATACCCACTGGTTTCTCCCCCTCACCCTGGTGCATCTGGGATTGTAGTTGTAGCGTTGCAAACAAAAACTAGAGATTGAGTTGAGCACAGGTTTGGGCTGACTGGATTTGTGACTATTTGGGGAATCTGGCTGTGTGCAATTGAATTATGCTTGATATTATCAACTCTGTGTTTAAGCCCTTATGATTATTTTTACTATGTTTTTAGTACATAGTCCTTGTGACAAGCATTAAGGAGCATGATTGGACCATGTCTGAGCAGAACAATGGGGTGGCTGAAGTCTGGAAAACACAGATCTCCAGGGAAGGAATAGAATTTCCTAGAAGGGGAACACAGAGATGCGTTTCTGGGGTGAGGAGGAACCTTTCTGACTAGCAGAATTGGCAGGGTTGTAGCATGTTAACTGCAGGAGTAAGATGAAGAAACTCCATGTTCTGGAGGAAAAGGCATGTGGAGGAGGGCAACAGGAGAGAAAGGATCCTAGACTTGTTAGAAGGCTTCAACCAATTCTCAAGAAATACTTAAGTGCAGGAAAGAAACTGAAGCAGGAAACTGTATAAAGGCGTCTCATTGTTTTTTCTATGTCTGTGTATCTCTTGTGTTGTGAAAACAAAGAGTAATTTTGTTAGAATCTCAAAGTCAAGTCTGTATTTATTTGCTTTAGCTATCCTGTAATCTTATGACAGAACCCACTAACTTGGTAAGCATTCAGGAGAGAAGTTTTCTGCAAAGATGGACTGAGGGGGAGATTACTGAATCTGGATCTTGGTTAGATCTTTGCTCTTGGCCATGTTTGGGTTTATAGACTCAGTTACAGAGTTTATGTTCAGTTGTAATGAAGTCTTGTAACCTGTGTTTTTGAGGTTTTGGTTTTAAAATGCTAGAGCCATAATGTGCTGTTTCGCCACTCAGGGCACGTTCTGATCGGAACGCAGCCCTTGCCGTTCGTGACACTTGGGGCTGGCACCACGAAACACGCCTTTTAAATGAGCAGCTTTATTGAGCCACTCCAGCGTGCCCGGTGCAAAGCCCCATTAGTTACGTAGTTACGGCCCTGTAAAATGCAGACATTTGCTTTTACTAAAAAGTTTCAGGAAGTTTCCACCATCTTAGAAATGGGTCTGGGAAATGGGCCCTTTCTAGCTTTGGCTTCAATCAAAGCACTGAGCCTTTAATTTGGATTCAGTATTTCAAATTCACAAAAAACCTCTTCTGCCCTACACCCAGGAAAATCAAAGACATTACGATTTAGGTTTCTAGATTAAATACCATTGACACTTTTTTGATCAGTGAAGATACCTTAAGTGACATCATTCTGTCACTTAACTAGATTGCTTGGTTTGCAGTGAGAGTTGAGGTATTTCGGATGTAGCATACTGATACATTATGGGATATTGTCAGTGAAGCAGCAAATACTAAGAGGATTTCATAAAACTGGAGAAAGAATTTTAAAGACTTGTATCACTGCTGAATGCCTGCCTACAACTTGTTTGGTCGGCCTCTAACGCTCAGAAGTCAATTTTCATTTCTGCCTTGCAGTTCCCTTGGAAAAAAGAAAAGAACTCAGCATTTTATATTGGTTCCCATGTCTAAATATAGTGCCAGAAATTCTGACTCCCTTTCATCTAGATTTCCCTGGTAATTTGTCTCTGAAACTTTGTGACTTTTCCCTCGCAGACCCCAGCCTTAGTTTGCTTTCCTTGGCTTTTCCCTAGGATATTTTAATTTAGGCCAGAGGAACACAAAAATTGCCAGTCTGGTTACCTACCAAAAGCCCTAGGGCTGATCCTAATTTGCATCATATGAAGCAGGTTGCAGCTGTCTTCATATTTAATATGGCAATACAGCATGCAGTGACTTACAGATTTGCCATGTTAGGCTCTGTGCTGCATTGGGACCTTGTGCTGTGCTCTGAGTGATTTATTGCTTCCATTCACAGAAATTACTGTGTTTTCACTTGATGATCCTCACTAGCATGATTATTTTTGAGTGAACAGGATTATTAGGAAACTTATCTAAAAAGAGAAAATTCCATAGGTTAGTCATCACTGTACCACAGGAAAAAGAAATAACCAATTGCTGATTCTTTTTGATGCTGGAACGTCACCAGATTACACTACTGTCTGGGTCAGTACTGACACAATGCCCTGGCAAGATGCTGGAGAGTTCTGAGCTGTTGCAGGAGATGCACGATAAATTCCCTGAAAACTTGTGCAACATTAAATAGTCCCATAGTATTTTTTGCAATGTGCAGTGTACCTTATCCATTCACTGCACTATTGCATTATCATAGTAGCATACTTATCTATTGCACAGTTAACAGCATTGAACTCACACTTTGTCTTATTTTCTGTGTGTAAAATATAAGTAGAGCTGAGCAGGAGGTTAACTAGTTTTTCATTGAAAAATGTGAATTGGTAGAAATCAAAACTTTTCTCTGAACTATTATTTTTCACTAATCTTTCTCAAGTCTGTCTGTGTGTGTGTGTGTGTGTGTGTGTGAGAGAGAGAGAGAGAGAGCAAGACCAAGACCAAGACCAAGTCACCTTGGAATAGCCATTAAGCCAGTAATTAGGGCACTTCCAGGGATGTCAGAGATTCAGTTTCAAGTCACTGGTTTGTTTTTTTTTTGGTTCAAAGCAGGGTGTTGATCCTTGTCCTAACCATTAGGGTACTGACTATTCTGGGGTGACATTCTCTTTGTGGATCTCCCCACCTGAAAACTACTTACTTGGACTGGAAACAAATGCTGAAATCTCCATTTTTGGAAATGGTTCTTGTTTTACGGAGAGCCTTAAACATAAGGGCTTGACAATAATGAGTAGATGATCCTGCTGGTTTCTTCTGGACTTAAAGTCTGAGTCTAAATATTATTTGGACTACACAAAATATCCCTATAAGATTAGATTTTATATGTATGAAAAATATACATATAATAATTGTAAATAGAATGGTTGTTCAGCTTCTATTTACAGAAATGAAACATGCAACATTTAGAAGCATGTAAATTGTTTGCAGGCTGTATCTATAGCAGGAAACTTCAGATTCATTCCCCATCAGTCAGCTAAGGATGGCAGCAGTGGTGGTGACTGTATTTCAGAGATAATTCTGCAATTTCACCATCCTGTTGCTTAAAGCTACTCTGTGTAGAGTAAAATGACACCATGATAAAATGAGTCTGAGTCTTGTCTACACTATAGCTTCCCCTGGTGGAGCTACTTTGGTGATTGAATTATTGGGTTTAATTTTTCCTAAATAAGTTCACTCACAGCAAGCACAATTGGCATAATTTTGGGCAGCCTTTTAAGGCACTTAATTTCTATGAGCAGCTCCTGGCTGAGTGTTCCTTTAAGCATTCCTACGCTATGGCAATGTTTCTCAACTGTTGTTCTGTGGAACACCAGTCCTCCATGAACATAGTGAAGGTGTTCTGTGATTGACTCCAATCCTTCCCCAATGTGGGGAGGGGGCTGAGTTGGGAGAAGGGCAGGAACAACACTGTGATGCATGCCTGGGAGATTTAAAATGCCCCAGCTACAGCAAAGCTTCCAGGCATGCGTCAGCATCCGCCACTGCCTTGCTCCTTTGCTGTAACTGGCGTACTTTAAGTTTCCTGCTGCTGTTAACGCTGGCATCAAAATCACTTGGACATAAACTTCCACAGTAAGACTTTCTTTGATGAATCTTACTCCAAGAATAGATGAACTATGTTTGAAAGTATAGACCTAAAATTTCCATTAAAACTTGAGTAATATTTTCAGTTTTAAGTTGTGTGCATAATCATTATATATCTATTTTTAAGAAATAAATGAATGTTATGTTCATACAATTGTATTTAATTCAGTTTCCTGAATTGTTTTTGCAGGAATGTATGGTATGCAGATATTACAAACACTACAGCTAGAATATACTGGCTTTTTCAAGAAAGTTTTCATCAGGTGTTCCATGTAAAGAAATTAATACCTTTAGGCATTCCCCAGTCCACTAAAGATTGAGAAACACAGGCCTAGGGCACCACGATGTCTAGCGCTGCCTGTTTCTGTATGTCATTACAGACATTTTTGTGTGAGGCAATGAACTGTGTCGCAAGCATTGCTGATCCTCTCAGTTCTAGAATTTTCTGCTATGGGGAAACCTCTAGTGTCCTAAACAAGTTCTGGTCCTGATAATTTATGTTCCAGATATCTGAATTCCCCATGTGTTCTACTGGACAACAGGATCCTAAAACTACTTGGTAGTGTTATGGAACACAGTTAAAGATTTGCTGTTCTTTGCTCTAGCAGTGGCTGGTTTCCAGTGATGGGTGAGGTGACTCCTTATATATGTGTAATGTTTGCAAAATATCTTTGCATCAAACTGCATCCAAATCATGAGAGCTCTGACAGTCCCATCATTCCTGTATCAGACTCCATAGCAATAATATGACATGGAACTGATGGGAGGAAAAAAGGCAAAAGCAAGGCACATGAAATCATAGCTTTTTAAAAAAAATGACAAAAAAGTTTTGAAATAAGATGCTACTTGACACAATGCTTTGCAATGCAGTAGGTCTGCAAGAGGAGTGCACACCACTGCACTCGTGACTGCCTCAATATCCCTGTTATCCTTTTAACAACAATAAAGTCCAGAATTCATACCCAAGGTTGCTGTGCTCCCTGCTTGTGTGTGTGTGTGTGTGTGTGTGTGTGTGTGTGTGTGTGTGTGTGTGTGAGAGAGAGAGAGATGGTGTTTGGGGGCATGTGTGCAAGACAGAGACGATTTCAGGAGTGTGTGTTTGAGAGAAAGAGATGGGGCTGGGAGATGAGAGGATTTCAGTAGTATGTGTGTGAAAGAAATGGGGTTTGGGATGTGTGGTCAAGATGGGGCTGGAGAGAGAGATGGGGTTTGGGAGGGTGTCTGTGGGGTGAGAGATG